>JAZHEH010001173.1:0-230338 GCA_036589455.1 Ateles fusciceps | reverse complement strand
GGCAGCCACGCTATTTGCACATAGATGGCCAACGAGCAACCGGTTTTTACCTCCATAACAAATTTAAAAGAAGCAAAAGGACAGATTAGCAAGAGAAAGGGGTCTGATATCACTCACTGCTCTGAAGTCCCTCCTTCTCCTGGCTGCCTCGCTAAAAGATGTGACTGGGGGAGCATCAATGTCCCCAGGCTCCCCTATCTGAAGAGATTCTTAGCCTCACTAACCTCACTAATGGGGAAAGGGGCCCCAGAGGTATGGTGAGTTTGACATTCAAATAAATGTCATGAACCCCAAAGAGTTTTTGTGGAAAAGTGATTTATTAGAGAGAGAGAGAGAGAGAGAAGCAGCTCCATGCTGCCATGGGAGGAGATCCAGAGAAAAAATCCCTATAGGTAAGGAGCAGTGGGAGTTTTAACCCTTGAGTTATTCCCTCCCCATTAATGTTCTCATCCAATGAGATTATTTCTTTCAAACTTCCTCTGGAGTGATTGATCTTTGACTTTGATACCGGATTGTCTCTTGGTCCACAACTCTGAGTTACAGCACCCCCTCCTCCCAGAGATTTCAGCCGGTTTTTTGGACAAAGGAACCCACCCTGGCTTTCCCAGCCCTAGCCCTGTGGGAAACCCAGACAAAGAACTTTATGTTCTGGGATGGAGATGTGGAGCTGGGAAACTGCTCCTTTGAAACCACACCCCTCACAGACCCAGGAAGAGTGTGGTTCCCGGATGGAGGGAGGACTTTCTTTTGAAACCATGCCCCTTGCAGACCCAGGAAGAGAAGTCTTTTTAACACAGTCCCTCAATAAGTTTAGAGGGATAACCTATACCCTTCTGTGTATCCAATGATTATAAGCCAAATTGAAAGTGTAGAAAATAGTCACTGTTATAAAAACAGTGCAACAAGAAAATATAAACCGTATTGAATATAAACCTATAAAAGATCATGGGATATTACAAGAGAATAGCAAGAAATTTAGAATTTTTTTTCTTTTAAACATTTATTTCCATTGCTAATATTTTCCAACCAAATTGGATCTTGCAGCTAAATAACTAAAGTTCATTTTTCTTATCATGAGTACAAGATGTTTACTAGAAAAATGGGAGCACTGTTATTTCTTGAAATGACACTAGTAAGATTAAAAAATAGATGCAAACTAAGACACATGTTAGTGACAACCTACAGAGCTTTCTGAGCTGAATCTCATCAAGGAAGCAGAATGTGTCACTCAAGACTCCATTAAGGAGACAAAAATGGAGCAACTGTTAAGATGAGCTTTAGTTAATTAATTGTAACATGTCACAAGTCATGTTGGCAAAATAGAGGAGTTGTGAACACAGGGTTCAAGTAAGAAGTGTCAAAGAGAATTATACATTCATATGTCTACAACAGAAATCTTAAGCATGTAAAGATAGACACGAAATCCCTGGAATCATTAGGACCACATTGATGTACACTTTATGCAGGATTTAAGAACAAAAACTCTGGAGTTAGGTAGATCTTTAGACAGCCTCTGACACATATAAATTGTGTGACCTTGGAAAATGTATTAACTGTTTAAGCCTAAAGTTTCCTCAACTTATAAAATGAAGATGAACCTACTAACTGTATAGAGTTATATGAAGAATAAATAAGAAAATGTGTATTAAATGCTTTGTGTAGGGCTTGGCTTTCATATGGCTGAACTAAATGATAATAGCACCATTACCTCTACTATGGCTACTATTATCAGATTGTCTTATCTAGCTATCTCTTTCTCAACTTTTAACTATAGCTCATGACATGACTCCACTTTTTTTACATGTAGCCTAGCCTAGGTTGTATTATTTCTTTGATTAGCCGTGGTGACCCTAATCATCTCTACCATTTTTACCATCTCTACCATTTGGTAAAGCTAAAGATATTTTTGGGTACAAATTCTCACTTCCAAGTCTGGTTTTTTTTTTTTCGGCAATGTTTTATTCCTGGAATACCCTTTGCCCTAGCCCACTAAATGAACTCCCTGGGGTGAGGAGTTTGATGTTTCTGCTTCCTGTGCTTAAAACCTGTTAAGATTTGTTTAAACGGGCTTTTAAATATGCTGCTTCATTTTCATGTCATTTATTTATTATTTATATATGATTCTTCCAGAAAAGATTAGAAGTGGCTAAGTAATGTTCCAGTAAGCTTGATTTTAGAAATCTAATCTCTCTATTAAAACTAATTCATTATCTGAACAACAAAAGGAGTTCCTTGGGTGATGGTGGGGAGAGATGTTTACAGGGGAAGCAATTCAAAGTAAATGAGGAACCATACAGTTGCTACTTTTAAGCACAAAGATTTCAAAGTTGAACTTGCTAAATGCTAGAATCATAAAAATTAGAGACCAAGGGAAGCACTTTGGGCATTAACTTACAAGAAAGTCTCATTTTAACTATGAGGAAAACAAAGCCCCAACAGTTAATTGATCACGGTTACACAGCTAGTTAGTGGCATCATCTTTCTGTTTTAAATAGTAACAATTAAACAAAAGTTAATTGATTATATTCTCTCAGTACCTATGATTATACGAAGACTGGTTCCCTTTTCCTGTAGCGTTATCTGCTATACATTGTCAGGACATCTTATTTGATGCAAAGCACCTAGAAAGAAAATATTTCTTGAATGCTAGACTTGTACACCCAAAGCAACAGATGTTCTGAGGCCCCAGTGCCACCACTGTAAGGTGGGAGGGGCAAAAAACCAACAGCCAATGTATACACTCATTTTCAACAGTTCTTAGGACTCCACTTCTTTAGGAAAACTCATATGTTAATCAGATTGTCAGAAAGAGTCTTTGGTGTCCTTTATTTTTTTCAAATTTGTCATAGGTGTTAACTTATTCTTGCTCCATTTTTAGAATGCATTTACTCCTGATCAGCAGATGAAATATATGCTTGGTTTCCATTAAAGAGACATATATGCTTGGATACTAATACTTTGATGTAGAATCATAGAATTTTAGTAATAGAAGTATTGATACTATCATTCTACTATCTATGCCTTATTCTTATACTTTTGCTTTCAGATTAATGAGGAGAGATATCTGTCTTAAACTGTAGACTCAAATGGGAGGAACCTGTTCTTTCATTTATTCACTGAAGAAATATTTATCAATCAGCTATTGTGTATGTCTCTTGAATATCTAGAACTAGGTCAAGGTGAACATATATATGTATATAGCCTCATATACAGCAGTGATTCCATGAGATTATAATATTATATTTTTATTGTACCATTTCTATGTTTAGATATACAAACACTTACCATTGTGTTAGTCACCTATTGTATTCAGTACAGTTACATGCTGTACAGGTTTGTAGCCTGGAAGCAATATGCTATACCATATAGCCTAGGTGTGTAGCAGGCTATACCATCTAGGTTTGTGTAAGTACACTCTATAATGTTCATACACAACAATGAAATGACCTACTGATGCATTTCTGAAAATGTATTCCCATCATTAAGAAATGCATGGCTACACACACACACATACACACACACACACACACACACACACACACACATAGTGAGCTTTGCAAATAGCAGAGGCTTATATTTTCGATAAATGAGTGAATGATATAATGGATGTGATCTCAAAAACATTTTGAAAAGACAATCTGTGTCTCAAACCCTGCTTCCTAATTCAACCAATGGATAACTCATCACAGAGTTTGCTGTACTATGTAATCAGTTAACTTTGATGACACTGATGTTGATGGTCATAATAGAGCATTTCATTGTCTACTATTTAAAAACAAGTGAACTGCTTTTCTCTATGTCTATTGACCCTCTCCACCAAATGAATTCAAGGAGAAGTACCCTCCCTGAGTTAAAAATAACATAGAATTGACTCAAGAATTTTCTTCAAAGTAGGCTTTTATAACATCAGGTTTAATCAGTTGGATAAAGCTTTAGAATTAGCAAGACTAGTGTTATCTCAATACACATTTTCTGAAATTGCTAATGTTTCTCTCAACTCTTGGGGTTGGAGTTGTGGGGGCAAGAAGATTTCAAAATGTAGTACTTTATTATTTTTTTAAAAAAGTAAATTGTAATCTGGTAGGCAAAGTGCAATATTGTTTTGTCATGTATTCAGCCTAACTCTATATGCAAAGCCACATTCTTCCCTCAAATAAATATATGCTTAATTTCCTCTGAAAATAAGAGTTTTGCATGAGTGCCTATACAATGTGGAGCACTGATTACTTCCTACTTGAATACACACTTCTTGCTTTGGTTCACAGATTCTGAATATAATTATATCTCTTGGCTCTACTCCTTCTTTCCGTAAGCTTACTGATTTATGGGGAATAATTAAGTAAACTTCTAGCTAATTTACAATATCTACTTAAAACTTGGAGTCTTCATGAAATCCACCATTTACCTTGTTGTGGAAATCGAGTATTAGTACACAGGAAAAACAAAATTCTCCTATAACTCCAGTATCTCCAAATTGCTATTTTTTCTCACATGTTTAGCAGTGCCCTTTGGAGCTTTTGTTAACTAAAGGATGGATGTGACAAACAAAGACAGTCGTTTATAGCTTCCTAGCCCTAAGATTTCACTTTAACTTCTTTCCTAGTTCTCCAGCCTCTTCTATAGTGCTTCAGCTGGACTTTACTGTACTTCAGGAGCCCTCTCAGCCCCTTGGCTAATCTGCCCTTGAGACTCTTTCTCCTAAAGTCAGCAGAGAGAGGTCCATAGATACAGATTGACTTACTTGGCACTGCTTAGCAGGAGCAGAGGCTGCAATTTTTTTTTTAGTCTGATTATGTCAGTATGACACACATATTCCTGTAATAAATCTCAGCATCTTCACCAAGGTTAACATCTGGCAGCCACTGTGGCCTTGATAGAGAGGGCTGAATTTAAATAAGCTGCTGATGTGTCTCGTCATTTAAGTATTTTATTTAACAAAGTTCCACATGATATGGCCCCTTGTTACTTAAAACCACAACTTTTAATAGTCTTTGCCTTTCCCATTCTACTCTAGATAGATCACTTCAAGGCCTTTGCGCTTACTGTTCTCTTAACCTGGAATGATCTTTCCCCAGACCTTCCTACGACTTGCTTTCTTATTTTATTCACATCTCTGCTTACATATCATCTCCTTCTTAGAAAAGTCTGTCTAAAAATGACCTTCAACCCTTTTAGTCTCTCTGTCTTAGTCTGTTTTTTGTTGCTATAAAGAAATACCTGAGTATGGGTAATTTATAAAGAAAAAAAGTTCTGCTAGGTGTAAAGGAAGCACCAACATCTTCTTCTGGCGAGGAGCTCAGGCTGCTCCCCCACTCATGGTGGAAGGCGAGCCTAAGTGTGTAGATCACATGATGAGAGGAAGGAAAGAAAGAAGAGAAGAAGTGGCTGGGTGCAGTGGCTCACGCCTGTAATCCCAGCACTTTAGGAGGCTGAGATCGGCAGATCACTTGAGTCCAGGAGTTCGAAACCAGCCTGGACAACATGGAGAAACCCCATTTCTACTAAAAATGCAAAAATTAGCAGGGCATGGTGATGCACACTGTAATCTCAGCTACTGGGAGGCTGAGGCATGAGAATTGCTTGAACCCAAGAGGCGGAGGTTTCAGTGAGCCAAGATGGCGCCACTGCACTCCAGCCTGGGCAATAGAGTGAGACCTTGACTCAAAAAAAAAGGAACAAGTGCCAGGCTCTTTTAACAATCAGATCTTGTCAGAACAAATAGAGTGACAATTCACTCAGCCACTCAGTGCCCTCCTCCCTCCTTTTCAGGAAGGGCGTTAATCTGTTCATGAAGGATCTGCCCTCAACTCAAACACCTCCAGTTTGGCTCCACCTCCAACACTGGAGATCCTATTTAAACATAAGGTTTGGAGGAGTCAGACATTCAAATTTTAGCACCTTCTTTCTCCATATCTTGCTTTCCTTCTTTGTTAGAATGTATCTGCTACTTGAAAATATGCTACATACTCATGTTTATTACTATTACTATTTATAATACTGCTAGAATGAAAGTTTCATTTGCATTAGAGTAGGAATAGTGCCTAACTTGTTTTCATTGTTTTTCCATTTTATTAACTCAGTGCCTGGCACACAGTCGATGCTCAAAAATATTTTTTGAATGAATGAATGGGATACTAATTGAAGACATGCTATGTGTTTGGCAGTGTTCCAAGTTCTGAGGATTTATCGGTGGATAATACTTATCCTTGCTTTTGTGACACTTACATTCAATGAGGATTATTGCAAATAACCTGGTAAAAGGTGAAGTCGTGGTTCATACCAGATATATAGTATATCTTTGAATGTTTCATGATTAGAGGAGTTATAAACATAGGAGTAACTGGAGAACCATTTGATCAAGACCTAAACATTTTAATATAAGCTATAAAATGCAGACAGCTGTTTTATTCAGATGACAGGGATATAGGGAACAGGTACGGAATTGTATGAATATTATGGTTATAATTTTATTATAATTTAAAAACTTATTATTACAATCACTAGTAAAAACTAAAATGAGGTTTTAAAAACCTGAGCTGAAACCACGGTTTCCAGTCTTCTCTTGGGGTCACATATATTTCTGGTTGCATATGTTGTTCATGTAAAGGACACAAAAGTTTTCAAAAGAGTTCGAAAATGTAGCACATGTTAATATAGGCATATAAATTGATTAAAGAGAAAAATTATAGTTTTAAAAGTAATTTTAATGATTAAAAATCCAGATTTAAGAACTTTAGAAGAGCATAAGTAAATTGAAATTTCCCCAAACCAATGAATGTGTAATGCCAGATTTAGCTTACGTATTGTTATATTTTTAACAATTAAAAATAGTTTTATATGAGTCTAAGGATTTGATTTTTGAAACTTCACATAAATTATACCCAAACCACATTATTATTAAATATTATGTGTTAACACTTAAATATAGGGAAGGCCTGAAGAATTAGATGATAGTGTCAGAGAAGAAGTGTCTACTCAGAATAAAGAAGTTGATTGGTGGGACTGGGAGAGATCAAGAGATCTTGTTAAACATTCTGGTTTTGAAGTGTGTGGGGTAGCAAAGTGGATAAAGTAGTAAACAGTGGAAAATTCAAGTCTAGATCTTAGGAGAAAGCCCAGGACCAAAAATATTAGAAATGAGGAGCAATCCACATATAAATGGTAAATGAAACCCTAGGGAGTAATAGGGCACCCCAGGACAGGAAGATGAGGCGAGATTTAGGTAAAGACCAATATTTAAAAGGCAGGCAGTGAAATTGTTCAAGTTTCTTATATCTAATTGCCCTCAAGACATTTCCTTTTTGGAGGTTACATGGGCATCTCAAATAAAATATGCAGCTTCCAGTTAAGGAAATGATGCACTAGTTTGTTTTTGCACTAACACCCTGCTGCGAATACTAGAAAAAGCTAAATAAACCTATCTGAAGGCATTGGAAAGCTAAAAATACAAGAAGTACTTGTGGGACTAATATTCCAGGAGAGAAGGGATTCAAGAGGCCTGCCATTTGGCACAGCTTTCCTTACAGCATTTATATTTCAGAAATAACAGCTGAAAGACCTAAAGAACTGAACAAGAACTTCCAGTAGTTTCACATGTCTCAGAAAATGTATTGAAGTTCAAGGTCCCAAAAGGGTGATGAGTCCTGATAATCACTTCAGACTTTTATTTAGGATTTGAAAAGTATATACCTTAGGAGTACTGAGGTAATAAAATAGATTATCTCTTATAAAAATTGAAGCATAGCTTTCGATCAGTACATTCCTTGATTGGGGTAACGTAATCTGCCCATAATGTAAATGACTTGTGAAAAGGTGTTGAATGGTAGTATTGTTCAGATTTTAAATGTCTAATTTGTATTCATTCACAATGTCTGACATTCAATGAAAACTAGCCAGTTAAAAACAACTAAGACAGTGTATAGTGTGTGATGGAAGAAACCATGCCAACTTATGAAGTAATTTAGCAAAAAACAAAATAAAAAAGAATCATGAACATGAATAAATCAGTTCATGTTTCTGGATCCAGCTATTAGTTAAGAGTAGGAGTCTGCATACATCTTTGTAAAGGAATAAATAGAGTAAATACTCTAAATTTCATGGGCTAGATGTGATTATTACCACTTCTTTAAAAAAATTCACTATTAAAAAAAATTTAACTCATAGGTTATTCAGAAGCATGTGATTGGCCTAATTTGGTCTAAGGATTATAGTTTGCCAACCTCTCATTCTGACAAAATATAAAGGGCAGTATATTTTGTGGAATCACATAGAAGTATTCTGTAAAAGCCAGTCTGCTGTGGGCCAGGCACCATGGCTCACTCCTGTAATCCCAGCACTTTGGGAGGCCAACGCAGGTGGATCACCTCAGGTCAGGAGTTCAAGACCAGCATGGCCAATATGGTGAAACCCCATCTCTACTAAAAATACAAAAATTAGCCGGGCATGGTGGTGCATGCCTGTAGCCCTAGCTACTTGGGAGGCTGAGGCAGGAGAATCGCTTGAACCTGGAGAAGGAGGTTGCAGTGAACCGATCACGCCACTGCACTCTGGCCTGGGCAACAGAGCAAGACTCTGTCTAAAAAAAAAAAAAAAGCCAGTCTGTGGAAACTATCCATGACAAACAACAATTTTTTTTCTTGTGATAAATAAATTAAATAGAAAAATTGAGTGTGAATCCATAGTTTAAAAATAGTTGTCTGTCAGTTACAATATGTGGACATTATATTAACCTTCAGTTTTTAAATGATAAAAAAATAATATTTTTGGAAAAATGAAATTTTGAACATTAACTTTTATAATATAAAGTTATTACAGTTAATATTTATGTTTAATAATCATACTGTGGTTGCCATTTTTTAAGTGTTCCTATATTCTAGAGATATATTCTGAAATATTTATTGAAGAAATACTATAATATCTGTGATTGCTTCAAAATAATGAGAGTAGATGAACTGAATGGGCCACATGATAATGATTGTTGGAGACTGCTGATGAGTATATTAAGTATAGGCCAGGTGTGATTGTTCACACCTGTAATCCCTGTGCTTTGTAAGACTAAGGTGGGAGGATCACTTGAAGCCAGGAGTTCAAGACCAGCCTGAGCAACATAGTGAGACCCTGTCTCTACAAAAAAAATTTAACAATTAGTCAGCCATGGTGGTGTATGCCTATAGTCCTAGCTACTCAGGAGGTTGAGATGGGATGATCACTTGAGCCCAGAAGTTCAAGGTTACAGTGAGCCATGATCATGCCACTGTGCTCTAGCCTGAGCAACAGTTGAGCAAGACCCAACCCTAAAAAAAAAAGATTAACTATATTATTCTGTATGCTTTATACTTTTATGTATGTTTTAAAAATTTATTCATAATATAAACATAAAAATTGTTAGAAAATAACTGAATGAATCTAAAGAAAAAAGAAAAAGAAAAAACAGACAATAGGAACAGATGAACAAAGAGACTCAGATTTTGAAGTTATCAGAGACTAAAATTTCTCTCATGAAATCGTTTGAAAAATTAAAATGTAAAGTATTATCAGAGAACTAATCACTATACAAATTAATCAAGTAGTAATTCTAGACCTAAAAAATATAAAAACTGAAATTAAAAGTCAGAAGATTAGATTTCTGCTTCTGTCAACAGTTGAATTTCAGAAACTAGATTTATTCTCATGCCCACAAAACTTTAAAAATCAGGCAAAATGTATAAAAATGTTTTCAGATATTGGATATCTGGTAGCATAGGACAGTGTTCCAGAGAAATGAGAAACAAAAATGTGATCCCTATGGCTGTGCCAATGTACTTCTTGGAGAGAGTTCTGGGCTATAACAGAGGGAGAGGAGAATTTAGGTGGAAAAGAACTGTAAATATCTACAGAAGTTTTCTCTCAATTCTTTAGACAAGTACTAATCAGAGCATGTGTAGGAGGAAAATATCCAAAGCCGGTGAATGGGGATGGGGGGTGGGGAAATGCTGAAAGAATTAGAGGCAACAATCTCTGGAGCTAACATGGAGCTGGTAATAGTTTGTGTTTCCACTAGCTACAATGAGAAAAAGCCTTGTAATTTATGAAAATTTGAGTAGAAGACTTAGAAGTTATTGCCTCAGTAGGTACAAAATTAGGCCTAAAGTGAAGGCTACACTGATCATGTAAATGCCCAACGAGTTCACCTTGCCTGATGCTTAGACAGAGCCAATATATCAAGACAGAGGAATTGCAATAGAGAAAGAGTAACTCAATCTAGGGCCAGCTGTGCAGAATCAGAGTTTTTAAGGATAGTTTGGTGGGTGCAGGAGGAGATCAGTGAGTCAGGAGTGCTGATTGGTTGGTCAGAGATGAAGTCATAGGGAGTGAAAGCTGTCTTCTTGCTCTGAGTCAGTTTTGGGGTGGGGGCCACAAGATCAGTTGAGCCAGTTTATCAATCTGGGTGGTACCAGCTAAACCATCAAGTGCAGCATCCGCAAAATGTTTCAAGCACTGTTCGATTATAGTAATAGATATCCCCAGAAGCAATATGGGGAGGGTGAGAATCTTGCAGCCTCCAGCTGCGTGACTCCTAAACCATAATTTCTAATCTTTTGACTAATTTGTTAATCCTACAAAGCCGGTCTGGTCTCAGGCAAGAAAGGGATTTGTTTTGGGAAAGGCTGTTATCATCTTTTTTTTTTTTTTCAAACTATAAACTAAGTTCCTCTCAAAGTTAGTTCAGCCTACACCCAAGAATGAACAAGGATAGCTTGGAGGTCAGAAGCAAGATGGAGTTGATTAGGTCAGATCTCTTTTACTGTCTTGGTTATAATTTTACAATGGTGGCTTCCATCACACCTAACATAACTTAAAAGCAAACCCCAATAAAATCAAATTATTTCCAAGTAAACTAACTGTATCACAGAAAAAAAATATGATGGATATTCATTGGAATATAAAAATAATCAGGAAGACATAATCCACAGTGTAGAGCATTGAGGACTAAATTCTGACCTCTTCTCTTCTCTTGCCCAAATTCCAATCTAAGGGGCCTGGGGAATCATACCCTATAAACTGTAAAATCTCATAAGAGGGTTTTTATTTAACCCTATATAATGTGGCTTACTTTCCAACCTTTCTCTGGAATAACATAATGATATAGCAGTTAAGAAGAAATTACTTAAGGCAGATAGTAAGGCTATGGGAATCCTTGGTAAGGCTTTTCTTTTTAATGAAAAGCAACCCTAAATTATTTTCCTTTCTAACGAAGAGCAGCCTGTAAAATTGAGCTGCATGCATAGATACCGGCAGTTGTGCCAATCATGTTGAAGATGGCAGCTACATCTTTTCCCTTCTGTTTGTCAGCTACGTGTCTAGTAAGAAGCAGATAAAATAGCACCAATCAACTGGAAAGTCCATTTGCATATTAAGATTACGGTGGGGAGAGCAGCTTCTCCCCTCACTATGTAGACATTGTACCGGATTGAAACAATCTGTGAACCCTATGTAAATCAGATACCACCTTCTCCAGCCTGCCTATAAAAGCTACTGTGGTCCACCTCCTCTCCTTTTTTTCAGACCTCTTTGTGTGTGTGTGTGTGTCTTTCACAAGGAGCTGCTCTCCTCTCTTTGTTCTTCTATTAAACTTTCCACTCCTTAACCCACCCCACATGCATTCATGTCCTTAATTTTTTCTCAGCATGTGACAATGAACTCCAGGGTATATGCCCCAGACAGCGTAGCCATTTCAATAACATGACAGATAAGAAAAGAAATAAAAATGTTTTAACCCCAAAAACATTTTTTTGCCATATCTTGGAATAGCCCTACAAAGTTGTTTCTTGTGGAGAAACAAAATCTACATTCTGTAGAGGATCCCCTTTCCCTTTTCCAGGCCTTTTTCCTGATCCAAGAAAGAACTAAAAGTCTGACACTTTTTTAGGTTTGATAAGAAATATTTGCAATCTATTCTCTTTGAAGGCTGCTACCTGGAGCTTCATCTGCATAAGAACCTTGGTCTCCATAATCTTTTATCTTAACCCAGACATTTTCTTTCTATTGATTCCAGGTCTTTAGATAAACTCTTTCAACCAATTGCAAACCAGAAAAGTTTTTGAATGCCTACAACCTGGAAGCCCCCAACCCCATTCCATTTTCAGTAAGTTGTTCCACCTTTCCAGATCAAACCAATGTACATCTTACAGGTGTCTCAAAATGTATAAAACCTAGTTGTGAACCAACCACCTTGGGCACATGTTCTCAGGGTTTCCGGAGGGCTGTGTCATGAGCCATGGTTGCTCATATTGGCTCAGAATAAATTTCCTCAAATATTTTACAGACTTTGGCTCTTTTCATTGATAGCATTCAGCCAAACATTATCAAGCATGTAACAAAGCAGGAAAATAGGACTCAGAATGAGAAAAAAAAATGGATAGAAACAGACCCAGAAATAAAACAAATAATAGACCTAGTAGTCTAGGACACTAAAACAGTTATTATAATATTTTTTTATATATTCAAAAAGACAGATGTTAAGTAGAGTCATGGAAGATATTAGAATACCCAAATAAAACTTTTAAAGAAGAAAACTACAATATTTGAGACAAAAAATACACTGGGTAGGATTCACAGCAGACTCAAAGCTAGAAAAGAAAATATTAGTGAACTTAAAGATATAGCAATAGAAAGTATCCAAAATAAAACATAGAAGGCAAAAAGTTTAAAAAATGAAAACAACGTCAGTGAATCTGGGGAAAATATATAAATAATTGTAGTCTCTAATAAAAAGAAGGGAAAACAAAAGTGTCTGAAGAAATGAAAGCCAAAAATTTTCCAAAATTGATGAAAATTTTAAATCTACAGATCTAAGATGCCCACAGAGTCCCCTAGTGAATCTACCAGCCTGCTCTTATTTACTTTTCTCCATAACCTCCACTGTTTCTGACAATGTCTTCAGGCCTGAAGTTTCCGACACTCTATTGCAAACAAAGTCAATTCCTTTGAAAAGAACTTTGGAAGGAGCTCTGTATTAAGACTTGCCTTTCCCCAGGGGCAAAATCTCTGAGCTATGGCTCTAGACCTGGAATCAGGAAAAGTGGTGTACTTTTTTCGTTTGATAACCCTCATTTAAGAGCTGAGTGCCCTGGGGTAGGGGATGGGTAGTAGTCTCAGTCTTTTTGGATTGGTTCTCTTGTTATGAAACCTCGGCTTTATGAGCTGGGTGGAGTCCATCTGGTATACCTGAGGTAGAGTCTTTATCCTCTGACAGGGGGACTGAGTGGAAGAAGGGAGCCCTACGTTTTGCCAGCACTCACCCACAACATACATTCTGCAATAGGTATCTGGGGACAGAATGAGAAATGCTGATGTCCTACCTCTCCTAGGAAGATACAGTAGCCCTCTAACTGGTTGCTGGGACACAGCAAACCGGATGTACTTGACTGCAGCAGACTGGAATGGAATTTGCATCATGCTATCTGGTTGCAGTTCAGATACCACAGTCTTTCGCTGTCCTTGCAAAATTTTAGTTAATTTTCATGAATACATTTCTTTATTCACTATATGTCCTTTTATATTACTTTTTGAGAAGAATATAAAAGACAAGTCCCAAACACTGACCAAAAAAACTACAACGTCCTTTGTAGTCCCTACAAAGGACTACAAATTTAATTGTATATGTTTGTAAAGTAATTTATGTCACAGGGCATTGTTGTAAACAATAGAGCAACCAGTGAGCAAGTAGTGGAGTTTAACAGCTATGTGTGATCAGGGGAAAGAGATGATCAACAAGAGACCTACAAAAATTACTGTCATCACAGAAAGAGTGACTGTGGACATACACAAGGCTATATCCTCTTAGGAACAACAATAGAGGTTTCACACTGCTTGAGGGGTTGGACAGAGGGAGGGCAGAAGGGGAGAGGGATAGGCTTCACTAAAATAATATAGCCCATCCATAAATAAATAAGTAAACAATAAAAAGCCCTAGAATTGGTGGAGCAGTACTCAGAGTTGTTACAATATATTATCTGAAATGTTTAATTTCCAACCAAAAATTATGAGATATGCAAAGAAACAGTAAAGTCTGATCTACACATACAGGAGGAAAAACAGGCAATAGAAACTGCCTGTGAGAGCAACCAAATGTCAGATTGAATAGACAGGCACTTCAAAGTAGTAATTATTAAGGTGTTCAAAAACTAAAGGAGACCATTATTAAGGAGGAAAAGTATGATGACAATGTCTCATCAAACAGAAAATTTCAGTAAAGAGAAGTTATTAAAAAGAACCAAATGAAAATTATTGAGTTGAAAAATATAATAACTAAACTAAAAATTTCACTAAAGGGACCCAAGAGTAGATTTGAACTGGCAGAAGAAAGAATTAATGAACTTGAAGACAGATTGATAGAGATTGTTTAATCCAAAGAACAGAGAGAGAAAAAATAATGAAAAATAAAGAACAGAGCTTCGGAGAAATGTGGAACACCATTGAGCAAACCAGTCAATACTTCAAACCAGTCAATAGTTCAAGACGGAAAAGAGCAGAAAAAAATGTTTAAAGAATCCACAAGAATAAATGAAGAGAACCAAAAAATGGTAAATTAAAAGTCAATATAACAAAAACTATAAATACACCTTGTTTCTTCATTCTTCTCTAGATTTAGTAGAAAACATAAAAATATTATGTCACAATAAGTATAATACTACATTGTTGCGTTTGTAATAGATATCATGTAATATGTATGATAATACCACAAAAAGAGGGAAAGGGGATATATAGGAGTAACATTTCTGTATTTCACTGGAATTAAGTTAGTTTTGTTAGCACTAAGGGGATGTATCTGAGTCACGTGGCACCAAAGTATACTAGCAGCAGCAAATCCGTATATATGTACGGGTCTGCAGCAATCTCAATTCTTTCTTCCTCAGAAGAAAGAATTTGACTGAGGAGCATAAGGCAGAGGGAGGGACCAAAGCAAATTTTAGAGCAGGAGCGAAAGTCTACTAAAAACTTTTAGGGCACAAATCAAAGGAGGTAAAGTATACTTCAAAAAGGGCCAAGTGAGCAACTTGAGAGAGTCAAGTGCACAGTTTGACCTTTGACTTGGGGTTTTATATGTTGGAGTTCTTCCAGGATTTGCATCTCTTCTCCCTGATTCTTCCCTTGGAGTGGGCTATCCACAAGTGCAGCGGCCTGTCAGCACTTGGGAGGGGCCACATGCACAGTGTGTTTACTGGAGTTGTATGTATGCTCGCTTGAGGTGTTCTTCCCCCTATCAGTTGAATATTCCTAGGTCATATACCAGTTAAACACTACCATTTTTCTTCTTAGTGCACATGTGTGGGCCCATTCACCCAACTCCTGAGATCTTATCAGGAAGCTGTTCATCGCCAGTTTCAGGTTTTTTCTATCTGTTGGAAGACTGCCTTTCCCTGGTGCTGGTTGCAAACAATTATTATTTTAGAGAGACAGTTAACAACTCCCTCACCATCACCTGATGGTCATCTGACATTCCCTGGCTGGGGAGTGGAAGGGGGCTCTCCTGCCCTGCTCATGTCTGCCTGACTACAATAACAGTATCAGTTAACTTATCAGAAGTAGATCATTACAAGTTAAGATGCATGACTCAAAAATATATAGTAAAAATTATTAAATAAAATATGTTAGAAAACATTTAATGTCAAAGGATGCAGTAAAGGAGGAGGAGAAACAAAGAAGACATGATAGAGCAAGAGCAAGAGCACACTTAGCACCTAGATCATGGTTTCTAATACCTTACTCCAACAAAATAAACCAGGACCCCTTGAAGAAAGTGCTGATTCTAGGACTGGAAAAGGAAATATACAAGATGAGTCCTATCGCACCATTAAAACAAAACCCTTAGCCGAATTAAATTTAAAACAGTTTAATGGAGCAAAGAAAGATTTGCAAATCGGGCAGCCTCCTAGCAAGAGTAAGCTAAAAGACCACATAGTAGATTTATAGACAGAAAAAAGGAAAGTGATGTACAGAAATTGGAAGTGAAGTACAGAAACAGCTGGATTGATTACAGCTCCAGTATTCGCCTTATTTGAACACAGTTTGAACAGTTGGTCCCATTTGATTGGCCAAAATTTGGTGATTGGCACAAGAGTAGGTTACAGTTGGCTTACACCTCCATTTAGGTTATAGTTCACTATATACAGAGAAACCTTTAGGCTGAATTTGAAATATGTAAGGAGGCAGCTTTAGGCTAAAATTTATTTAACAGCACCTTGATTGCCAAAACATAAGGAAGTGCTGGGAAAAAAAAAAAAAAAAGAAAGCACACTAATCCATGGGGGAAAATGTCATAGTAGAGGCTCAAAACTGTAGAATTAAATTTTAAATTGCTGAAAGATAATAATTTCCAATTTAGAATTTTACACCAAGTAAAAAATATCTTAAATGTCAGGAGCTGGATTGAACTGTCAGGTGTAGGAGTAGTGAAAGCAATAAGCCAAAAATGAAAGTAATACTCAAGGCTTTATCATTTCCTGATAATATAAGCAAGAAGCTAAGCCAAAAAAAAAAAAAAAAATAGCTAACCTCTGTCTCCATTTTCCCTCATGAAAAAAATATGCTGGTTGAGGGTCAGCTGGATCAGTAGCAATGCTGGACTTGTCTCACTGCTGCTGAAGGAACCTCAAAGAAAAAAATGGTTCTTATAATTTTACAGACTCAAGAGGTTGGAGGACAGGAGTGGGAAGGGCTAGGAGTGTATAAGTAGTGAGTACTGAGAGTGGAGAAAGTTTTCTTGAAGCTGAACTTAAAAGAGTGCCTGAGAAAGGCTCTGGATAAAGGCTTCAGATAAAGAAAGCTCCAAATAAAGGCACCTGGGTTAGGAATGCAAAGGCATAGCTGGCCAGAGAGGTCTGAGTCATTGATTGCAACTCCCTTCAGTGACTGCCATGCACTGGTTGTACACCAAGATAAGTCAGGAGAGGGCCGCTTTCTCTCATAAGACCTGCCAGGCAAAGCCTTCCAAATTGCCTATGAAAAAAATCACAAATGATTTTAATGGGCCAGAAGCAGGACACTTTAAAAATAAGATGTACAAGAGAAAAAAATTTAAAAAAACCCATCAAAATTGACAAAAAATAAGATATATTATCCCTGTTTATTGATGATATGATCTTTTATCTGGAAAACCCTAAAGACTTCACCAAAGAACTCTTAGATTTCATAAATTCGGCAATTTCAAGATACAAAATTAATGTAGACAAATCAGTAGAGTTTCTATACACCAGTAGTAATCTAACTGAGGACCAAATCGCGAAGGCAATATCATTTACCATAGCTACAAAAAATAATAATAAAGTACCTAGAAATATATTTAACCAAAGAGATGAAGGCTATCTATAAGGAGAACTACAAAACACTAATGAAAGTAATCACAGATGACACAAACAAATGAAAAACATCTCATGCTCATGGATTAGAAGAATCAATATTGTTAAAATGATCATACTGTCCAAAGCAATCAGTCAATTCAGTGCAATCTCTATCAAATTACCAACATTATTATTCACAGAATTAGAAAATAATCCTAAAATTCATATGGAACCAAAAAAGAGCCCAAATATCCAAAATAATCCTAAGCAAAAAGAACAAAGCTGGAAGCATCTCATTACCTGCGTTCAAATTATACTACAGTCCTATAGTAACCAAAGCAACACTTTACTGTCATAAAAATGCACACATTTTTTATGTGTCTAGTTTAATGGACCAGAAGAGAAGACTCAGAAATAAAGTTACATACTTACAACCAACCGATCTTTGATGAAGTCAACAAAAGCATACACTGGGGGAGACTCCCTACTCAATAAATGGTGCTAGGAAAGTTGGATAGCCATATGCAGAAGAATGAAACTGGAGCTCCAACTCTCACCATATTAAAAAATACCTGATGATGGATTAAAGACCTAAATAGATGACCTGAAAATATAAAAAACCTAGGAAATACTCATATGGAGCTTGGCCTAAGCAAATAATTTATTATTTAGAATTCAAAGCAAATGAATAAAAACAAATATAAGCAATGGGATTTCAGCAAAAAAGCTTCTGCACAACAAAAAAAATGATCAACAGAGTAAAAAGACAATCTACAAAATGAGGAAAAAAATATTTACAAACTATGTAGTTGACAAAAGGCTAATATCCAGTATCTACAAGGAACTAAAACAACTCAAAAGAAAAAAACTCCACATATAACTCCATTAAAAAGTAGGCAAAACATATGAACAGACATTTTACAAAAGAAGCTGCACAAGCAGACAACAAATGTATGAAAAAATGCTCAACATCAGTAATCATCTGAGAAATACAAGTTAAAACCACAGTGAGATACCGTCTTACACCAGTCAGAATGGCTTTTATTAAAAAGTCAAAAAATAACAGATGTTGGTGAGGATGCAGAGAAAGGGAATGCTTATACACTTTGGGCAGAAACATGAATTGATATGACCTTATAGAAAAACAGTATGGAGATTTCTAAAAGAACTAAAAATAGAACTACCATTTGATCTGGCAGTCTCACTACTAGGTATATATCCAAAGGGAAAGAAATCATTATATCAAGAAGATACCTGCACTCATATTGTTATTGCAGTACTATTTACAATAGCAAAGATATGGAATCAACCTGAGTTTCCCATCAACAGAGGATTGAATAAAGAAAATGTGGTGTGTGTGTGTGTATATGTGTATATATATATATATATATAAAAGAATACTATGCAGACATGAAAAAGAATGAAACCACATCTTTTCAGTAACATGGATGGAATTGGAGGCCATTGTTCTAAGTAAAATAACTAGATACAGGAAGTCAAATACTACATGTTCTTACTTATAAGTGGGAGCTAAATAGTGGGCACACATGAACATACAAAGTGAAATCGTAGACATTAAAGACTATAAAAGGTGAAGGGGGAGAGTTGAAAAACTACCTGTTGGCTACAATGTGCACTATTCAGGTGATGGGTTCATTAAAGCCCAGACTTCACCACTATACAATATATGTATGTATGAAATCTGACCTTATACCCTCTAAAGATATACAAATAAATTTTTTTAAATAAAGTATACTCAAGGCATTCTCAGAAAAACAGAAACTAGAAAACTTTGTCATCAGCAGCCATTTACTAAAATAAATATCAAAACAGTGTTCTTTGGGTAGAAAAATATGTATATGAGTCCAAATGGAAGCATGAAGAAAAGAAGGAGAATAAAAAAGAGTACGTAAGTTTACACATGCATACTATATAATAATGTCATGATGAGTTACTAATAAAAGAAGAACAAAAGAATGTATAACTGATGAGCCAATACAGGAAAAAATGAAATAATAAAAATATTTGATTACTCCAAAAGTAGGCTATAAAAGACAAAAAAATTCATTGGACAAATTCACATATCGAGAACAAAGAGTAAGTGCCAAACTTCGTAAAAGTCAAAAAAAATTCTCCCAATGAAAAGAAATGTTGACAAATGAATTTTAAAACTATTTTTAATAAAAGATAAAATTTAAACATAGAAAGTTAGAAAGCTTGAAAGCAATGGGATAAAAAAATATATCATGCAAATATTAAGTAGCGATAGTTTAGGGAGTAATACTAATACACTGGACAACACAGATTTTAAGATAAGAAGGTTTAGTAGGGATAAAAGGGATATTTTAAAATAAAGCATCAGTATAATAGAAGAATACAACAATTCTATATTCGTATGCCATTTACAACATAGCCTATATATAATATATATATGTAAAACAAAAATTGACAGACTAAAAGGAGAAAGAGATAAAAAAGATAAATTCACAGTCATAACAGTAGATATTGACACTCCATTTTTGAATAAATAATGCATTAAACAGATAAAAATAATTAAGACTATAGATAATTATAACAACGTGGTTATATGTTTATAGAAAAAACTGCATAATATAAATTCTTGGAACATTGAACCATATCAGCCATATGCAGAGCAATAATGGAAGTCTCAGCTAATTTTAGGGACTAAAATTCCATAAATTATACTATTTGGTCACAGTGGGAATAATTGAATATATTAACAAAAGAGATAATGAGGAACTCGATCTCTAAATGTTGGAAATTTGGTAATACTCTTCTAAATAACCTATGAATAAAGAAAGTAGATAGAATTGAGAATGAATATTTATTCCACTGAATGATAAAGTATAATACATCAAAACAAGTTGGAGGCACATAAAGCCACGTTAAAGTGTAAGTGTAACATATAGCCTAAAATACATTCATTAGAAAAGAATAAAGAGGGGTCATCTAAGGGGCCAAGAAGATGTGCCTGAGAATTATCAGCTCAAGCGAAGAGAAATAGGAGCACGTCCCCTCTTGCCACTATCCTCCATTGGCCAAGAGTTTCTCTATGGATTGTTAATCCCTTCACACTTCTATGATGTGTATGCATGGGTGAAGGGAGATTTCGCACGTATTTGTGAGGTTGCAGAACAAACTAAAAAAAGACCCAGTGAGGTGAAGTGCTGTGAAGTGAGGTAAGTTGAGGTACTGAAGTTATACCTGTGTGAAGTTGGTTGCCACAGCAATGTCTGGGTGAAAAAGTAGGCCTACAGCATGTCAGGTGAGGCTCAATACATTCCCAATGCAACGTTTATTTCAGGTCAAAAAAAGAAAAAACAAATTAAAGGGAAGCAAAAATAATGCGATAGCCAAAAGAGCAGAAAATAGTGACATAAAAACATGTAATAGAAGTATCAACAAGCTAAAAATTTGTTTCTTTGAAAAAGCCTAATAAAATGGAAAAATCCCTGAAAAGACTGAGAAAGAAAGAACCAAAAGACAGAAAAAAGGCACATATTGTGAATATTAAGAATAATGGCAGGGAGCAAGATGGCAGAATAAGTCTCAGTCCTTGCTCCTCCACAGAAATACTGATTTAATAATAAGGATATATGGACCAGATAACTTTATAAGAAGTCCAGAATCCAGTGAATAAATTGCAAACAAGCATAAAACCTAGGGAGAACTGCATTGAAATAGGGGTTGAAGAGGGGAAAATGGGGAGTTGCTACTCAATGGCTATAAAGTTTCAGTTATACAAGATGAATAAGTTCTAGATATCTGCATACAACATTGTTCCTGTAGTTAAAAATATTGTATTGTGCACTAAACTATGTTAAGAGGGTGGATCTTTCGTTAAGTGTTCTTACCACAGCAATAAAAAAAAAAGGGAAAGTTTTATTGAACCTTCAAACATTAAACATCATAACAGAATATTTTAAACAACTTTAATTTTTTTCTTTTTCTTTTTTTTTTTTTTTGAGACGGAGTCTTGCTCTGTCGCCCAGTCTGGAGTGTGCAGTGGTGTGATCTCGGCTCACTGCAACCTCCGCCTCCCAGGTTCAAGTGGTTCTGCTGCCTCAGCCTCCTGAGTAGCTGGGATTACAGACGGGAGCCACCATGCTTGGCTAATTTTTGTATTTTTAGTAGACACGGGGTTTCACCATGTTGGTCAGGCTGGTCTCAACTCCTAACCTCGTGATCTGCCTGCCTCAGCCTCCCAAAGTGCTGGGATTACAAGTGTGAGCCACCACACCTGGCCAACAATTTTAATTTGAAAATTTAACAAAATGGACAAATACCTAGAAAACTACAACTTATATACAAAGTACACAAGAAAAAAGTGTACCTGAATTATTCAACTCTTTAAGAAAGAAAACTAAATCTACTTTCAAAGAATATGGCTTTACCAGTGAATTCTCCCCATGTTTAGAAACATCACTAATCTTCCACAAACTCTTCCAGAGAATTAAAAAAAAAAAAAATCAAATAGTTCCCCAACTCATTTTATGAGGCCAGCATAAGTTTAACATCAAAATCTGACAAGGCCAATGCATTAAAAAATATATACGGGTTCATTTGTGTTATAAATGTAGGTGCAAAGATAGCATACTGAACCCTAGCAATATATAATTAATATGTATACATGATAAAGTTGGATAGTTTCAGGAACACAAGATTAGTTTAACATTTGAAAAACATTCATTAAAATTCACTGCCCTTACAGAATAAAGGCTACATCTCATATGATGATCTCAATAGATACAATAAAAGCGTTTGATAAAATTCAAGATCGTTTAATGATAAGAAAGAAACCTTAACAAATTAGAAGTAGAATGAGACTTCCAACATCTCAGAAAGTATACATAAAAACCCTAGAACAATTACCTTACTTACTAGCAAAATATCAATAGTCTTTCCTTTGATTCTTGAGGCAACTACTATTCAATATTGAGTTGGAAGTCCTAGCTAATGCAATGATAGAAGAGAAAAATAGTTTTAAAGGTATAAAAAATGAAAGGAAAGAAATAAAACTCATCTGTTTCAGAAGATACGATTATTTACACAGAAAATTCAAAAGAATCTAGAAGCCAACTATTAGAATCAAACAATTGAACTCATGGGCTTAAAGAGTAGAAGAATGGTTACCAGAGGCTGGGAAAGGTAGTAGGGGACTATGGAGAAGGTGGGGGATACTTAATGTGTACAAAAACGTAGTTAGAAAGAATGAATAAAACCCATTATTTGATAACAGAACAGGGTGACTATAGTCAATAATAACTTAATTGTACAATTTAAAATAACTTAGAGTGTAATTGGATTGCTTGTAACTCAAAGAATAAATGCTTGAAGGGATGAATACTCCATTCTTCATGATATGCATTACACCTTGCATGCTTATATCAAAACATCTCATGTACCCCATAAATGTATACATCTACTATGTACCCACAAAAATTAAAAAATAAAAATAATTAAAATAGTGAAATTTGCTTAACAGAGTTGTTGGATGTAAAGTTAATATTTAAAATCAAATCATGTTATAATTTTCCTATCTTAAAAAATAGAAAATAAAAATTTAAAAATAATGCTATTACAATAACATCCAAGTATAATCTCATATATAGTCATAGATCTAGTAAAAACTCTTCAAGAGAGCTATATAAAAATATAATATATATCTTTAAATTAAAAAAATCTTTGAAAATGTAAAGATACATCTTGTCTATTGATGGGAAGGTCTGTAGATTCCATGAACTTAACAAAAAATGGATATCCAAATGTCCAACACACAAAAAAAATGGAAATCCAAACGTCTGACAAGCTAATGAAAAATGCTTTACTCCATTAGTGATTAGGAAATGCAAATTAAAATCACCATAAAATATCCCTATAATCCCACCACAATGGCTAAAATTAAAAATACTGACCAAATCATTGTTGACAAGTATTCGGATAAGTTGGAACTCTTATGTACTGCTCACTTTGCAAGGCTGTCTGTATTTATTAAAGTGAATACTTACGCATACTATATGCTATAGTCTGGATGTGTCTCCCAAAATTCATATGTTGAAACATAATAGCCAAGGGGATATTATTAATAGATGGGGCTTTTAGGAGGTGATTAAGTGATGAGGTCAGAGCCCTCATCGAATGAGAGTAGCCACCATAAAAAAGAGATTGAAGGGAGCATCCTTTTTGCGCTCTGTCCTTCTGCCATGTGAGGACACAGCACAGAGTTTAAGGCACCAACTTTGAATCACAAAGCAGCACTTTCCAAACACTGGATCTGCTGGCACCTTGACGTTTGGACATCCAGCTTCCAAAACTGTGAGCAATAAATTTCTGTTCTTTATAAATTACTCAGTCTCAGATATTTTATTATAGCATCAGGTACAAGCTAAGACATCTTATGACCCAGAAATCCAGCTCCCAGCCATGCACCTAACAGAAATTCATATATATATATATGCACCAGAAGCATGTATAAGAATGCATGCACATAGTAACCTATTTGTGATAATCTCATGTTGGAAAGAATGCAATTACTAAGAGTAGAAATCTTTAATATATTGTTGTGTGAAATGAAACCACTACAACTACCAATAAAAAGTATGAATTTTATTGAGCCGAAGAGGCCAGACACAGAAATACAAAACATATATTTTTTATTGAATTAAAATTGGGCAAGACTCAGTTATGATATTACCAGTAGAGTACTATTTAACTTTGGGTAAATGGGTCAGGGTAATGTCTGGTAAGAGGGCTTAAAGGGGTGTTTAGAGTGCTAGTAATGTTTTATTTCTTGACCCTTGGTGATTGTAATATAAATGTGTTGACTTTGTGATAACTTACCAAACTCTATATTTATGATATGCAATCTTTTCTATGTTCAATTATTAATAATATTTTAAAGTTAAATTTATCAAAGCTGAAATTTTCTTCTTTCCCTTAAATTTGCATCTGTCTCTTCCTGTGTCTGCCAGCTGAAGCTAAACAGCCATTCTTGATTGTTGGAGCCTTCTAATCAGCCACTTCATGCTGTATCTACAAACTAAGTATCTCTGGAATCCAACTACTTTTCTCTATCCTACTTCATTACTTTATCTTCAGCCATGATTATCTGTTGCCTGGATTACTGCAATGGCTTTCTCCCAACTCATACCCTTGCCTTCATTTATTGCCCTTCCCAAACTCCTTCTCTTATGGCACAGTCCAAATTGATTTTCTAAAGCACAAATTACAAAACTGGCCATGCAACTCCCCTACTAAAAGGCTTAATTTTTCCTCCATTTCTTTCAGGACGAAGTCCATTGACTATAATGTAACTCATAAAATGCTTAATGATCAGCCTTCTGCTTATTTCTCCAGCCTCATATCTTGCCTTCACTGTTTATCCCCCTCTTCCTACTAAATGCTTACAGAATGTGCTCCATCTTTAGAAAATAATTTGCAGCTATTAAAATATATTGTGGTTTTTCTTCAAGACTCCAGAGTCCCTATGTTGAAAGACTTTAGGGGCAGTAATATTGTTAGAAAATGGTGCTAAAGTGTTGTCTTGAAGCTACATTTCCATAATAAATGAACGTGTGTGTGTGTGTGTGTGTGTGTGTGTGTGTGTGTTTTGTAGTTTGGTGATGGTACTGACAAAGATTATAAAGGATAAATACCTCCTCTTGCCACCAGTTTGCTCCAGACCTTTGCACCTATATTTCTTAATTTCTAAAGCATTTTTTTCTCTCCCTTCTTCCAATAATCATCAGACCATTCTTCCAGTTCATTTGTTGGTTCCTCCAGAAAGTCTTTCCTAATTCTACAAAGCCAGATTAAGTATCCCTCTTCAGTGTAACTAGCACTGTAATCTTGAGTCTGTCACACCATTATAACATATAGGAGTCACATGTTAGTCAGAGGATCAAATTCTAAAAATCATTCTCTCCTTCTCTGGTTGGCATGGGATGGTTATAGGATGATTGCAGGAGTCGGATCACCAAAGAATGCATAACACCTAGTAGCTGAGAACACAGAGAAAGGTATAGAACCTCAGGTTTGTGATACTCAGTAACTTTAAGTGAGCAATAGAAAGATGACTGGAGAAAAAGTGTGGGTAGAGTACAGAGAGAAATGAGGAATAAATTGCACCATGAGTGTGGGAACAAGACTGTCCAAGATCATGAAGAGATTTATTAAAAATCTTGGTTTTTCTTTATATTTAGTGCAATAAAATGTTGCTGGAGGATTTTTTAATCATAAAATCTCTAAGATATATTAAGTAAAAAAAAATCAAAATGCAAAATATAGTGGACAGAGACTAATGTTTATTAAAAAATAAATACATGTGTGTATAAACAGAAAATGTCTGAAAAATATATAATAAACTGACAGACAGCCTTTATTGCCTGTGGGAATGGGGAATTATAGCCTAGCATGGAGGTTATACCCTTTTATATTGTTTGTGTTTTCATTCTAGTATATGATTACTTTTTCAAATAACCAAAACTTGATAACCATTAATTTTGTTATCAGACAAAGACAGATTAGAATCGTGAACTGCTTGCTCACTGCATGATATTGGAAAAGTGACTTTATTTTCCTGGACCTGTTTCCTCATGTAAATAGGGATGATAATCATGCATACATATGGTTATGAAGGTTAAAATTAAGAAATGCTCACAGAGCCTGACACATAATAAGCACTTACTATATCTTACCAATTACCATTTTCTTTGCCTTTATCAAAAGTCACACAGGTCAGCAGATCATAATAGTTAAGAACTTGAGCTTTGTAGTAAGAACTGAGCAGAGCATAATAGTTAAGCACTTGAGGTTTGAACTCAGTAGTTAAGAACTTCAGTAGGTAGGGTCTCTGTACACTGTGTCTGGCACCAACTCAGAAAGGTGTTTCTTCATGATGCTTATCCATATGATACTCATCAGCTGCAGTTGATAGTCAACAAGAATGGTGAAATGGTCTAGGACCACCCTGTTACCACTGCCCAAAATGACATAGCTCAAGTTCAGGTCAGCAGAGCACAATAGTTAAGAACTTGAGTTTGTAGTAAGAACTGAGTTCAAAATCTGTTTCTGCTACCTGCTCATGGTGTGAATTTTATCATGCCACCTCCTTTCTCTATGCCTCTGCTTCTTTATTGTAAGTGTGAACAACTAGAGTACTTATTCCCAGAGGGGTTGTGAGACCTGTGCCACAACAATAATGATAGCTCCCAATTTTGGGGCTCTTTCTTTATGCCAAGTTATGTTAAGCGATTACAGATACTGATTGATAATATAACTATTTCTTTTCTTATTATTAATACACATGTTGGGGAGAGAGAGCAATATTAGTAGCAATAACTAACATATTAGCTATTGGATGATTACCAGTTGTTTCTCCAAGAAAGTGGAGATACGACATATTTATTTAAAAATATTTCAGTATATTCTAACTACCCTGGCTAAGTCTCCCTACCATCAAGCCATAACTCCATGATGTCAGTCACACAATCTAGAGCGATGCCCACAGATGCCAAGATATTTGTAGTCCAGGTAGGATAGTAGGTAGGGTCTCTGTACACTGTGTCTGGCACCAACTCAGAAAAGTGTTTCTTCATGATGCTTATCCATATGATACTCATTAGCTGCAGTTGATAGTCAACAAGAATGGTGAGATTGTATAGGACCACCCTGTTACCACTGCCCCAAACTGACATACAGAAATGTTTGCCTGTGATATTGGTAGATGGGACAAATATACTCTAGGTTGGCATAAATGTGCATATCACTGAGCCATATAAACTATGCATGTGAGATTCTGTAATAATTGTTACACTCTTTGCAATAATTATATATATATACACTCTAGGTTGATCAGATCAATATCTTTCCATTGCTTTTCTTCAGTTAGAAGTTACTTGTGGAGACCAGAGACAAGCTAAAATACACAGTCATCTTGGGCGAGATATCAGCCACCACATCAGGTATCACAGCTTATGTTTGGGGTAACTTGAATGTGCTCAACACCATTATCTTCTGAAAGTGGTTCTTGATCTTGTTTTTGCTCAAGCTTCCAGTGGTGAAGGCTGACACAACCTTCTTGATCATCCCTTCCAGGGTCTATACAACCCTGTCTGGTCCTTCATAGAGAATGATAAAAAGGTTACCTTTGTCTGATTGACAAACAGCTGCATTGTACCAGTTAGTCAGTGGTTCTACCTGTATGTGTCCTCCTAAAATATAAGGTCCCATCAGCATGCAGCTGACCATTTCATTCAGATATATAAAGATACATTAGCACAGTGTATTATGAATTCACACTGGCTTCTCTGAATTCAAGAAGATCTTGATAACAAAATAGGTGCTAGATGCTACCACTTTTTCTCTCAGCAGATCATGCATCCAGTTTATGAAGCCATGGGGACTGTGGGTTTCTTGAATCAGCCCTGAGCTGAGTCTCAAGCCCAGATGGTACTGTCTAAGCAAATGAAGCAACACAATGTGTCCAGCTGCTCTGCTATTATGCCACTCATGATAGCTGTGAACTGAGTATGAAGAAAAATGTGACCACAGGGCCAAAGTAACAGCTGAAGCTCATCTAGACACTGGAATGGCTGCACTCAGCTACCAGCCTCAGGATGCTGATCTAGCCACTGCTATAGTGATAGTGGTCAAGGTCATTCTGACTTCCAGAAAATATGTGGTAAAAGTAAACCTTGGACATTACCATGTGAGTCACATGGCTAGTAATGCTCAGTGATTTTAAAATAGGACTATTCCATTATCCAACTTTTTTTTTTTTTTTAAAAAGGGATAAAGATCACCAACATTATGTGCATTGTGAGTGGAAGCAGGGGAGCCTGGGGGCAGCAAAACCAGTTAGAAGGATGTGATATTATGATATAACAAGAAATATATATTTAGTTTTTGTTCCTGTTCTTGGCAGGGAGTCTCCCTGAGTAATAATGATGAGAGGAACATCTTTTGTTATACCTAATATGCCCCTTGCAACCATATCTTAGTTTATACTAATGTAACTCTTGGAGGATGAGGGCTGGTTGCCAGAGGAACCAACTACTTGATTAGAAGGTTGAAACTTTCAGCCATACCCCATGACCTCTGAGGAGGGAAAGGGGCTGGAAATTGGCTGAATCACCAATGGCCAATGATTTAGTCAATCAGGCCTACATAATAGAGCCTCCATGAAACCCTAAACTAGGGCGATCAGAGAGCTTCCTGGTTGGTGAACACACTGAGGTGTCAGAAGGGTGGCATGCTTAGAGAGAGCATGGAAGCTCTGTGCCTCTCCCCCATATCTTGCCTTATCCATCTCTTCTATTTGGCTGTTCCTTAGCTATATATCCTTTATAATAAGCTGGTAGTAGAAACTTCCCTAAGTTCTATGAGCTATTATAGCAAATTATTGAACATGAGGAGGGGGTCATGGGAGCCTCTGATTTGTAGCCAAGTTGGACAGAAGTGTTGGGTAACCTGGAGATCCACTGTTTGCAATTGATTTCTGAAGTGAAAGGGCAGTCTTGCGGGAATTAACCCTTAACTCATGGGATCTGAGCTAAGTTCAAATTAGGTAGTTAGTGTCAGATTTAATTAAATTGTAGGACACTCAGTTGGTTGTTTGCTGGGAGTTGGAGAATTACTTCGTGTGGAAAACCCACACATTTGGTGTCAAAAGTGTTGTATATAAAGAAAGAGTTTTCTTCTTCAGAGGATATTACAAAAATCCAGGCAGGAGGTAGTTGTGGCTTGTATAGTGCTATGGCAAAGGAGGAGTGGTTATTATGTATGCGTGTAAAAAATTATTTTAATGAAGATAGATTTTAATTTGATGCTTGAAGAAGAATCAAATTTGATATTCCAAGTGATAAGTACATTAAATGCATTTCATTACGGAGGGAGTAGTGGCAGTCATAGATTCATGTGAAGCATTGGATTTGGGTCATAAAGAATGGAATAGGCTGATGGATAGAGAAGAGGAAGGAGATAGTGGAAACAGAATGAGCAAATGCGTAGGGATAGAGAATTTTTAAAGACTGCTTGGGAAGCAGTAAATGGAACAATTTAACTGAAGTGGAAAGGATTTTTAAGGGAAGGGTGGAAGTTAATGCTGGTAAAATAGATTGGTGCTAGATTATAAAAGTACTTGAATATGTCGCTTTGAGAAATGGACAATGCTATTTATTGTAATAGTAGCCCAATTAACAAAGATAAAGAATCAGGAAAGGGGATACTTTCAGTGAGGAAGATAATTAAGAGTCTTTCCTGGATGTACTGGTTGAAGTCTGGATACTAGATAAGGTTATCAAAGAGGAGATTTAAAGAAGAGGTCAGAGAAAAATTTATGCTCATGACCAGTTGAAAAACTTTTCCTAACAATTTCTAAATTTCTGTAAGTTAGGAAATATGTTACCATAAGAAGTTCTAGTCATCCATCTCTTTCCATATACTGAACAAGTACAAATTCATCATATAGAATTGGATACTATTCCAAAACTTCTTTGTAAATTGAAAGATCTGGAAAGTAAATCTAAAGGAGGTTACAAAAATTAGCAATGTATTGCCAATAATGCTACTAATATACATTGCAGTACTTTGTATACATGTTTTGTCCTTTGACTAAAGTGTATTGGAGTATTGGCGGCTCAAGCAATACTAGAGCTAGGGCTCAAGTATATTTGAACTTTTATAAATTTTTAAATGTACTTTGTTTGGTGAATCAGAATGGTATCGTATACAAATATAAAACTAGGTCAACTAAAAGGATCCAGACTTATTACTGGGAGCTATATTTTCTCTGCTTATGATGACCATCCTTCCTTGTAGCAAGGTGTGATTTTCTCTACCCATCTTAATGCTTGCCTACCTGAAATCTGGCACCAGCATTGGCATTGAGTAGAATGCAATTCAGAAACAGAACATTTGTTACTGCTATGCCTTAGTGGTTTCAGAGTTTTAGGTTATTTCCTATTTAAGTTATCTGCCTATAATTTCTTCATACACTATTGTGGGTACCTGAAATTTGAATTATAGATGGTTTGTCTGTTCCTTCCTGCTTTAATTCACTTACCTGGACTTGTCATTTATCTTTTTGCCTGATTCTTACTTTGGTAGCATCCTCCTTTAAAGTCAAAGTTGTAGTTCCATTCACGTTATTTTAGACTTTTCCTCTTTTCCTGCTACTCAAGTCCTAGCCCAATGTTTGCTAATTTTGTTATCAGATATCCACAGATGCTTTCACATGACTACACACACACACACACACACACACACATATAGATAGAGAGAGAGAGAGAGCGCAATCCACTGTCTCTTTCTTAGCATTCTTCATACACAAAATGTCTAAATTCTCTAGATCTCCTTCCCTAGCTCACAGCATATTCCACTCAGGCCCAATATCTTCTGTCATGCCCTCCAGACATTTCCTGCTATCTGCCTCCATCAAAATTTATGGGTACTCTGATCCATTATCTCGGGACCCAGACCTCTAGTAAGGTATTATTGTCTGAAAGTTGGTGGTCTTCCCAAAATTTACATGTTGAAACTTAATACCCAATGTAATAGTATTAAGAATACCTTTGGGAAGTGATTAAATCACGTGAGTTCCACTCTCATAAATGAGATTAATGCTCTTACAAAAGACACTTAAATGGATTTCCTTGCCCCTTCTGCCACGTGAAGGCAGTGTTCTGCTCTTCTGCTAGGTGATGATGTGGCAACAAAGCATCAAGGAAGCAGAGCAAGGAAACAGACAGTGAACTCTTTACCAGACACAAAATCTTCTGGTGTCTTGACCTTGGAATTCCCAGTCTCCAGAACTGTAAGCAATAAATTTCTGTTATTTATAAATTGCACAGTCTAAGGTATTTTGTTATAGCAGCACAAATGAACTAACACATAAGGTTAATCAAAAAAATAAAATCTGGTTTAGATATTAATGATTGGTTGTAAGCTTAGGTACAATTCCTACTAAGAAATCAAGTTTTATTTTCTCTTGGCTTTTTATACTTTAACTCCATATAAATGTAGCTGGCAATGGAGCTACACTGAGGGTTGGGATTATCTTTGAAACACTCTTCAAAACACATTGTGTAGTTAATACTGCCGCAGCCATCATATTTCTGTATTGTTTCTAAAGAATTATCTCCTGAGAATGTGTATTTATACAGAGTTAAATACTCTGATATGCATTTGCTCTTTTTTCTAGGAGTATGTTTTATATTTGACATTGTACATATATTGGATATAATTTTCTCTGTACAGTTAAGTTATTATATTTTCCAAATGCAATTATTATATTTGAATATAGTATATTCCCTAAAGATGAAAACTTTTTACATTTTGAAAGGTAATCAATGCAATATGAAATTGAACAAAAAGATAAGAGGATTGAAGACCTTATTACAGATAGGAAGTAAAAAAAATAAGTCTTTATCAAAGCTAGCATAGACGATAAAGCAACCTGGAAAATTAGAACAGAAATGTCTTGAAGCCATTAACAACTTTACCAGCTTAAAAATATGCAGAATGTCACCACATCCTCTACTCATACCCTCTGCCTCCATGTCTGACTCCAAGCACTCTCAATACTCTTCATAAAGATGATAGAACCAGGGTTCTGTTTGCAGCAAATATACCTTAGTAACAAATTCACATTAAACCCAAACAAATTATAATAGAATCCTTTAAAGTGAGTGAATTGCTACATTCTCTATGAAACCACCACCAGACAGCTGCATCTAGAAGTAAGTTCTTCCCCTCCTTGCACTCTTTTTCTACTACTCTTCTGGAACGTTTGTCTTAGTCTAATATGCATTGCAGTAGTTTGTATACATGTTTTGTCCTTTGACTAAATTGTGTATTCCTCGAAAAAAGAGATCATGGTCTGTCTTTGAATCTCCAATGCCCATTAGAGTATAGCTTATGAAAAAGCATTATCAAGTCTAAAATAAACAAATCTACTTTTATTCATTAGTTCACCATTAGTTCACTTGATTAACAAATATTTAAACACGTATAATGTGCAAAGTACTCTCCTAGTTAGAAGACATATGGTGATTAACAAGACACATGGTTCCTACCTTCATGGAACTTATATTCACATAGGAGAGACAAATAACAGCAATTGAGTAACTAACAAATTACTTTATTGAAATACAATATGTGGGAGAAAAACAGAGTAGTAACTGTCAGTGGTTGTAAGAGTGATCGACTACAAAGAGGATGCACAGGGGAACTTTTAGGAAACAATTGTTCTTTACTTTTAGAGTGAAATACCCATATTGGGGTGGTGAAAAAGTATTTACATGCATTTGTCAAAACCCATAGAATTGTACATTACAAAGAGTGAATTTTAATCTATGCAAACTAAAAAATAAAATCAGTCAGGATGAGGGGTATCTCATGATGGAATACAGACTGTGAAAAATGAATCTATCTTTTTTACAAATGTATAATATGACACACTAAAGGGAGTGGGGAAAATGGTCTGACCTAAGTAACACTGGGAAATAATGTTTTGTCTGGAAACTATAAAACTAAAACCAAAAGATATTATGTGAACACAATACTCTAGTTGGTAAATTTCTTTCTCATGGAGATACAAATTAATTCTAACCCTATTGCCTATGTATCCTGGGGTTAAATAAATAAGTAAATGGATGCTGCACAGTGGTTGCCAGGTTTCTTAATGTTGGAGTGGGAAGTTACAAATAAGCAAGGTTGTGGGGAAGGATAGAATGTACCATGTGATGCTGGATTGGAGTTGGAGACATCTGTGTGAATTCATGCTTAGCTTAATATAAATATAAATCAATACACAGAAATATTCGTTGGTATGTTTATATAGATGGCTTAGTATACACATATGTATTTTCTTGCTCTGTCCACTGAAAAGGCCTGGAAACAATGACACCTCAAGAGCAATAAGCCCAGCCAGCACATAGGTTGTGGTGTCTAAACATCAATAAAAAGAAACAGGGCTCCTTGGAGAAATGGCTGATTATAGGGCTGGAGTGGGGAATACATGGCATGAGCCTGGAGCATCTTGTAATGGCAGAAAGTAAGGAAGTGCCCTTCCTGACAAGGAAAAATTCACAATGATAAGGTTATGCTAGAGAGACAGGAGCCAACTAGAAAAGCGCTCGATGGCCAAAACTGGAACAATCTGAGCAACAAAATCAGTAAAGTAGTACTAAATTCTAACCCAAAGTATAAAATAAATATGCATTAGCCTATAGTAATATTAATAAATTATTAAATAAATAAATAAGTAGGGATAAGGAGAAACATCTTTTTTTTTCCAAGGAAACTCCAAATAATATATGCAGATACCTCCCTCTTCAAGGAGGTAGACTTTAATCTTCCCCTCATCCCCCTACTCATGGCCTGCCCCATCCCCATTTAGCGTGTGCCACATTTAGTGACTTGCTTCCAGAAATTAGAGTAGGAAAAGGGAAAAATAAGAATTTTATAATAAAACTTGGCAAACAGTGCATTAACCAAGCAGTGAAGGTTCATATCAGTGGTGTCATATGGATATGTAAACTCTCATAGATATGATGAGCAAGGCACTTCATCTCTGTGGTATTCTTCCCTTAAACCCATAACTTCGGTCTAATCATCAGAAAAACATCAGACAAATTCAGAATACTCTACAAGATATCTACAATACCCCTCCAGACTTTCAAGACCATGAAAAATACAGAAGGACTAAGAAAATACCACAAACCAAAGGAAACTGGGAAGCCATCATATCTAAATGTATGATGGCACCAGGCATTGAACTCTGGAACAGAAGGAGGACTTTAATGGAAAAAATGGTGAAATCCAAATAAAATCTGGAATTTGGTTGGTGGCAATGTGCAAATACCAGTTTCTTAATATTGACAAATATGCGGCAGAAATTTAAGATGTTAACCACAGGGAAAATTAGCTGAGGAGTGTAAAGTCTTATTATCTTTGCAACTTTTCTGTAAAAATAAAATTACTTCTAAATAATTTTAGATACAAAGTTTATGAAATGCAATGTGATTCAAATATTTATTTGAATGGTCCTGTGATTTTAAAGAATACAAATGAATACATATAAATCCATTAAACAATTTGAAGATCTTGCTAAGATCCATCTTACTTCTATGTCTTTACCTTCTTAGAAACTCTTTCCAGCCTTCTGTCCTTTTGCACTACATCCGGAATCATCTCCCTACACAAATGCTTTCACTATGCCACTTTTTTGCTCAAAAATCTATTTTGGCACCCATTTCTGTAGGAGAAATCACAAACTCCTCATGTAGATATGCAAGTTTTCTTCATCAACTGATTATTACCTTATCTTTCCAAACTTTTGTATGAAAAGATCGAATAGGTGAACAAGTAACAAATGTTTATTAATCACCAACTATGAGTCAAACATTCTGCTGATAGCTTGGTACTATAGAGAGATTTAAGATGTTGTACCTGCCCTGGACTTGCAAACAGAAACATAAACAAAGAGATCTAAATGTTCTAAGTGCTAAGTGTAGGATGGAGAAGATAAGACATGGATAAATAACTCACCGCAGAGGAGGGAATGGGAGAGCTGAGTTTTGAATGGAAGTCAATGTTTACCAAGCAGAGAAAGACATTTCATTCAAAGAGAAACAATTATAAACTCAGGAAGTCATAAAATACATGTGTAGGGAACAATGACCAGAGTGTAGGGTTCTTTGGTAGATAAAGGCAAATGAGATTAATGAAAGTTCAAGTCAGATTGTGAAAGGTCTTGGATTCTTGGTTAAGAAATTTTGTTCTCTTAATGGAATCTATAAGTAATCTACTTGCTGAAATGCTAAGTCATCAAACACAGCATTCTGTATCATTTCACATTGTTCTCTAGTAGTTGTTTTTGTATGAAAGAGTCATTAACAAATTCTGCTTTTCTACCTGGATCCAAGTCTTCATTCCTGGATCCCAAAATCACATAGCAGAGTAATGGCTTCCGTAAGTAACAGTACTTGCAAACTTTTTGCCTAACGTACCATTATGTATTTATGCCAGGCATTCTTGCCCATTTTAAGACAAAATCAATGGAAAAAATTTTTAATTTTTCAGGGCCACATAAGTGAACATTTTTATTCTGGTTATTTGTGTTTCTAAGTTCAGTAGATATATACTTTATTTTTTCCTTGAATTTCAGTATCAGTTAGTATTATATTATGTACAAAATATTGTTTGGTTATTTGCCTAGTGGCCTTGAATTATGTATGAGTACTTTTCAAATCCATAAGGAAAAAGCCAGTTGCCCTGCAAACTTTGCTCAAATACCTGGAATCATGAGGATTTTTTCAGCTTGTTATATGATAACAGTCAAGCATGAATAAAATTGGGTTATGAGCTCTGTTCTTATTCCTCTCAAAAGCCCTAATGTTACTACTGAACGATACATTATCATTGTGACCTTGAGAGACAAAGGAAGAGCCACTGAACAAGGTGCAAGTCAGTCCATTTTTTTCTTCATTCTCTTTCTTTCAGGGAAATAGATAGCATGAGACACTTTTGCCAGGCTGGAGAAAATCAGTTATAGTTTTAAGACCAACAAATGTGTGAGACACTTTTTATCTCTATATTTAAGATGAGAAAATAAACACAGAGAGGCTAAGTGAATGCTATAAAATCACAGAACCAATTAATAGTGAGTTCCAAGAGCAGTCCAGGTCTCTTGATGCAGTAATTTCCAAAAACTATAAAGTTCATCAGTAACCTAGATAACATAAACACAGTTCACTAGAACACTTAAAAAATAATCAAATGGTGTGATGCAGAATATTCTGGCCAAATTTTTATCATGGAAAGCTGCTCTTCTGTGGGTTGTAGTTTTGAAGGCAGATGTTGCTGAAAGCAACCACAGCAATTACAAAAGTGACAAAATCAAGTTTGTCATGAAATTCATTACACAGACGAGAAAAGCAATATTCTGTATAATATCAACCACTGCACATAAGAATGTTTTATGCAACTGACAGGATCATAACAATATGAAAAATGGCACACTTAATTGGATGAAAACCAAACAGACAAGATCGTGTGTGTAAATTCAAGCTTCTATAATGGTCACCGAAGGTAATTCAGATAGTCACAACTCCAAAATGAAGCTTCTGATTACTTAGAGCTGGGAATTAGGCTGCATGATCTGTGTGACAGCTGTGACAGATAATAAAAAAGTTCCAATAAAGAGACATGATGCTGCATAATAATGTCACAAGAAGCAACAGATAAGATCAAGATTCATTGAATTTGAATTTATGGTTAGCAAAGATAGCTTTATTCTATGGAGATTTAAGAATAGGGAAAGTTCTCTTTTCCTAAATTAACAGGAGATATGGGTAGTCCCAAGGTAAGATGATATTTGTATATTCTGACACACCTAAGCTGGCTGGAAGCAGTCTTCATGTTTTCTCACTCTCATTGTTCTGTGAAGCTTACTTTGCTATTCCAATTCCCAGGAAGTGAAAGATACAATCAATTTTCTTTGCACTCCTCAATTTCCTTCTACTACACCTCTTCTTTGGGGATCTTCTTTAACCAGCCCTATGACTACCCAATTTATTCATATGACAAGTGACAGAAAATTAATACAATAAGTTCAAAGCATATAAGGGCTAAATAGTACTCACAGAGGTGAAAATGTAATTTTCTTTAAATTTTATAAGAACAATAAATATTTAATCTTGGGTATAATTGGACAACAGCCCTGATGACATTATTTATTTTCCAAAATCTAGAATATCAGTAGAAAAACTGTTTTTTGTTTGTTTGTTTGTTTGTTTGTTTTTACAAACTAGCCCTTATCATTCTTTCCTATGCCTATGTAAGAAAAGCGTAAAATAGAGAGGAGAAAATGATAGCATAAATACTTGAGATATTTTCTCTTGTTAAATAAGATTTGGTTATACATCACTTAACTATATGAAAACCTTCTGAGAAATGTGCTATTAGGCAAGTTCGTCCTTGTGCAAATAGCATAGAGTGTGCCTACACAAACATAGGTGATATAGCCTACTACACACCTAGGCTATGTAGTACAGCCTAACACTCCTAGGCTACAAATCTATAGAACATGTTACTATCTGTATTGCATCCTTAGACAATTGTAACATAATGATAAACATTTGTGCATCTAAACATATCTAAACATAGAAAAGGTACAGTAAAAGTATGATGTATTACTGTGTTCTCACACTGCTATAAAATATCCAAGACAGGGTAATTTATAAAGGAAAGAGGTTTAATTAACTCTGAGTTCTGCATAACTGGGGGAGGCCTCAGGAAACTTACCATCGTGGAAGAAGGCTAAGGGGACCCAAGTTAGGACCATCTCACATGGTAGCAGGAGAGAGAAGAGTGAGGAGTGAAGGGGGAAGAGCCCCTTACAAAACCATCAGATCTTGTGATAACTCACTCACTATTATGAGAACAGCATGGGGGAGACTACCCCCATGATCCAATCACCTCCCACCAGGTCTTTCCCTAGACACATGAGGATTACAATTCAAGATGAGATTTGGATGGGGACACAGAACCAAACCGTATCATTCCGACTCTGGCCCCTCCCAAATCTCATGTCTTTTCACATTTCAAAACCAGTCACGTCAGCCAAGTGCAGTGCCTCACATCTGTAATCCCAGCACTTTGGGAGGCTGAGGTGAGCAGATAACCTGAGGTTAGGAGTTCAAGATCATCCTGACCAACATGATGAAATCCCATCTCTACTTAAAAATACAAAAATTAGCTGATGTGGTGGTGGGTACCTGTAATCCCAGCTACTCGAGAGGCTGAAACAGGAGAATCACTTGAACCTAGGAGGCAGAGGTTGCAGTGAACCAAGATGGTGCCACTGCACTCCAGCCTGGGTGACAAAATGACTCTATCTCAAAAAAAATCAATCATGTCTTCCCAACAGTCCCCTAAAGTCTTAACTCATTTCAGCATTAACTCAAAAGTCCAAGCCCAATGTCTCATCTGAGACAAGGCAAGTGGCTTTCACGTAGGAGACTGTAAAACCAAAAACAAGTTAGTTGCTGCCAAGATAAAATGGGGGTACAGGCCCTGGGTAAATGCTCCCATTCCAAATGGGAGAAAGTGGCCAAAACAAAGGGGCTACAGATCCCATGTAAGTCCAAAATCCGGGGGCAGTCATTAAATCTTAAAGCTCCAAAATGATCTCCTTTGACTTCATGTCTCACATCTGGGCATGTCAATGCAAGAAGTGGGCTCCCACAATCTTGGGCAGCTTCACCCCTGTGGCTTTTCAGGATACAACCCCCCTCCTGGCTGCTGTCACAGCTGGTATTGAGTGTCTGTGGCTTTTCCAGGGGCATGGAGCAAGCTGTCAGTGTTTCTACCATTATGGGTGTGGAGGATGGTGGCCCTCTTCTTACAGCTCCACTAGGCAGTGCTCCAGTGGGGACTCTGTATGGGGGCTCCAACCCCACATTTCTCTTCCATACTGCCCTAGAAGAGGTTGTCCATTAGTGTCCCACACCTGCAGCACACCTCTGCCTGGGATGTTCAGGCATTTCCATACATCCTCTGAAATCTAGAAGATTCCCAAACCTCAATTCTTGACTTCTGTGCACTCACAGGCCCACCATCATGTGTAAGCTGCCAAGACTTGGGGCTTGCACCCTCTAAAGCAATGGAATGACCTGTACCTTGGCCCATGTTAGCCACAGCTATGATGCAGGGCACCAAGTCCAGAGACTAAATAAAGCAGCAGGGTCCTGGTCTGGGCCCATGAAACCACTTTTTCCTCGTAGGCCTCCTGACCTGTGATGAGAAGAGCTGCTGTGAAGACCTCTGACATGCCCTGGAGGCATTTTCCCCATTGTGTTAGCTATTAACATTTGACTCCTCATTATTTATGCAAATTTCTGCAGCTGGCTTGAATTTCTTCAGAAAATGGGTTTTTCTTTTATCATCTCATTGACAGCCTGCACATTTTCCAAACTTTTGTGCTCTGCTTCCCTTTTAAATGTAAGTTCCAGTTTTCAGATCATCTCTCTCAAATTCAAAGTTTCACAGACCTTTTGGGCTGGGGCAAGATGCTGCCAGTCTCTTTGCTAAAGCATAGTAAGGGTTACCTTTACTCCAAGAAGTTCCTCTTGTCCATCTGAGACCACCCCAGCCTGGGCTTCATTGTCCATATCACTATCAGCATTTAGGTCAAAAACATTCAACAAGTCTCCAGGAAGTTCCAGATTTCCCACATGTTCCTGTCTTCTGAGCCTTCCAAACTGTTTCAACCTATGCCTCTTACCCAGTTCCAAAGTCACTTGCAAATTTTCAAGCATCTTTATAGCAGTATTCCACTTTCCACAGTACTAATTTGCTGCCTTAGTTCATTTTCACACTGCTATAAAGATATATCCAAGACTGGATAATTTATAAAGAAAAGAAGTTTTATTGACTCACAGTTCTGCCTGGCTGGGAAGGCCTTAGGAAACTAAAGAATCATTGCAGAATGGGAAGGGGCACATCTTACATGGTGGCAGGTGAGACAGAGAAGAGCAAAGGAGGAATTTCCCAAACCCTTAAAAAACCATCAGATCTCATGAGAACTCACTCACTATCATGAGAACAGCATGGGGGATCCAATCACCTCACACCAGGTATCTCCCTAGACAAGTGAGAATTATGGGGATTACAATTCGAGATGAGATTTTGGTGGGGACACAGAGCCAAACCATATTATATGGTTTAAAAGATTTAAAAAAGGGGTACACCTTTGTAGGGCACTTACCATGAATAAAACCTGCAGGACTAGAAGTTTCTCTGGGTATCCGTGAGTGACTGGTAAGTGAATGTGAAGGCCTAAGACATTATTGTACACCATTATCCTTTATAAACATTGTATACCTAGGGTGTACTAAATTTATTTCTACAAACTGTTGTTTCTTCAGAAATAAATTATCCTTAGCTCATGGTAATGTTTTTACTTTATAAACTTCAATTTTTTTTAAACTTTTTGACTCTTTTGTAACATTTGGCATAAAGCACAAACACCAGAAATTCTTTCTTTCTTTATATTCTTATTCTATAATTTTTTATTTTAAATTTATTTATTTACTCATTTATTTTTACTTTTTAAATAATTTCTATGGAAAACAGTAAAAGAACTAAAAATAAAACTACCTTTCAATCCAACAATCCCAATATTGGTTATATACCCAAAGGAAAATAAATTATTATAAGAGACACTTGCACTCAAACATTTATTGCAGCACTATTCACAATGGCAAAATTATGAAATTAAGTGTCCATTAACAGATAATTGGATTAAAATGTAATATATATATAATGGAGTACTACTCAGCCATAACAAAGAATGAAATCATATCTTCTGCAGCAACATGGATGGAACTGTAGGCCATTATCCTAAGTGCAATAATTCAGAAAAAGAAAGTCAAATACATGTTCTCACTTATAAGTGGGAGCTAAATAATGGGTACATATGAACATGAAAAGTGGAATAATAGACACTGGTGATTCTCAAAGGTGGGGGAGAGGGTGATGAATGAAAAATGAATCTCTACCTATTGGGTACAATATACACTATTCAGGTGATGTATACACTAAAAGCTCAGATTTCACCACTATGCAGTATGTCCATGTAACACAACTGCACTTTTATCCCTAAATCCATAGAAATAAAAAATTTAGTCTGGGCGCAGTGATTCATGCCTGTAATCCCAGCACTTTGGGAGACCGAGGCAGGCAGACCACAAGGTCAGGAGATCTAGACCATCCTGGCCAAAATGGTAAAACCCCGTCTCTACTAAAAATACAAAAATTAGCTGGGCATGGTGGTGCGTGCCTGTAGTCCCAGCTACTTGGGAGGCTGAGGCAGGAGAATCACTTGAACCCAGGAGGCAGAGGTTGCAGTTAGCCGAGATTGCAACATTGCATTCCAGCCTGGGCAACTAGAGCAAAAAAACTTCCATTTCTAAAACAATAAAAATAAAAAATAAATATATCAACAAACTTTTCTGTTAAAAATGAAGACACAAACATACACGTAGTAGCCTAGGTCCATACAGGATCAGGATCAGCAGTATCACTGTCTTCCACCCCTACATCTTGTCCCACTTGAAGGTCTTCATGGGCAATAACATGCATGGAGCTGTCATCTGCATTGATAAGAGTGCCTTTTTGGAATACCTCCTGAAGGTATTATACACAAACACACACACACACACATCTCTCTCTCTCTCTCTCTCTCTCTCATGCAGAATCTTCAGAAGTTGGTCTCCTATTCTAAGCCTCGTGCTTAGAATCTAGAGATGTGAGCTCTTGTCTTAGATGTGCCACTTTCTGTGTGACTTCAGACCAAACATTTAGTCTCTCTGCACATCAGATTCCCAGTCTCCAAGCTAAAGGAAATAATCTAGATGATATTTAATATTCACAGTAGCTCTGATTTTCTAAGAATCAATCATTTTAAATATTCAAATTAAATATTCTTGGCACCGTAGCTATTTTATTCACTTTATAAAGTACTGTTTTGCTAGAAAGCTGTTTTACAGCTAGCTTTTTAAAATATAAGTAGTATATTCTAAAAATAATGATAAAAACTGTAGTAAATACATAAACCAGTAACAAAGCCATTTATTCCCATTATCAAGTATTATGTATTGTACATCATTGAATGTGCTATGCTTTTATATGACCAGCCGTGCAGTAGGTTTGTTTATAACAGCATCACCACAAACGTGAATAATGCAATGTGCTATGACATTACAACAGCTATGACGTTACTAGGTGATACGAATTTTTCAGTTCCATTATAATCCTATGGGACCACCATCTGTATGCAGTCTAACATTGACCAAAACATCCTTATGGGACTCATGACTGTACATGCTGATTATGCCTCACAGACGTTTTGTTCCTCTATTATATCCTAAGATTATTTTAAAGAAAATTCCACCTGTGTCGTAAGTCAAATAAAACTGTAAGCTAAGGCATTTAATCAAAAAGAAAATAAGGAAGGAAAGGTTAAAAATCTGTATTAGTTTTTCTATTGCTGGGTAACAAATTACCAAAATCTCAGTGGCTCAAAACAAAATAAATTTATTATCTCACAATTCTGTAAGTCAGAAGTCATGGTGGTCTTGACTGGCTTCTCTGCTCCAGGTTTCAAAAGGCCGAAATCAAAAGTGTAAGCTGGTCTGTGTTCTTATCTGACAGTTCTAGGGGAAAATTCTCTTCATGCGAATTTCAGCTGTTGGCAGGATTCCATATAACTATAGACTGAAGTCACTATTTCCTTGCTGGCTGCTGGTCAGAGGTTGCTTTTATCTTTCAGAGACCATCCACATTTCCTGAATCGTGACTGCTTTCATCTTCAATGTCAGCATGGTGGGTTGAGTCTTTCTAAAGCTTCAAATCTCTCTGATTTCTCCCATCCACTTCATCTTTCCTGTTTTTAGCTTGAGAAGATTTTCTGCTTTTAAGGGCTCATCTGATTAGATTGAGCCCATCCAGATAATCCAGGATAATCTCCTTATTTTAAGACTTGTACCCTTAAGTACAAATACAAATTCCCTTTTGCTATGTAGGATAACATATTCACAAATTCTGAGATTCAGGCATAGACATTTTTGGAGAGGTTGTATTTGGTCTCTCATAATAATGTATCCAGGACAAAACAGCTAGTAAACAGTGTAGTAGTTTATTAAAATCTTGGACTCTTCTCTCTTATGTATAGCACTTTCCCCTGTATTTTACTATACTGTCAGTCATTTTCTTTCCAGATTGGTTAACAAAGGACCACTAAATTACCATTAATGCACTGGGTGGTAAATATGATATCTTGAGAATAAGCAATGCTGTTGAAAATGTAAAGCTTAGAAACTTTTATTAAGACTCCAAGAAATTAGTCTGCTGAGCAGTTATGGGAAAAAAATAATTCCAAAGATCTAGGGGCTTCTAAATAATGTCCTTATCTTAGGGAAGAGATCTGCCATTTTTTAAGTCATAAGCACACAATTCTAATTACATAAAACTAGTTGGTCAAGGAAACTTCTTTTTCTTATAAGAAGATATTATGTTTTCTGAAGGGACAAAATATTGACTAGGAAAATTATCTGAAGTCAGCCAGGCTGTCATGAGTATCTTCCCCACCTAATAAGGTATTTTAAGGGGCTCAATCTGATTAGTCTCTCTTACTGTATGAAACTATTAACAGGCAATCCTTTTTTCTTTCTGATTTAAATTCCATGTGCAGGCTATACACACACACAGACACACACACACACACACACACACACACACACACACACACACACTTCTCTCTCTCTCTCTCTCTCTCTCTCTCTCCTCTCTCTCTCACTAATGCAGAATCTTCAGAGCTGGCTTTCTACTCTAAGCCTAGTGACTAGAATCTAGAGACGTAAGCTCTCGTCTTAGATGTGTCACTTTCTGTGTGACTTCAGGCCAACTACTTAGTCTCTCTGCATCTCAGATTCCCAGTCTGTAAGCTAAAGGGAATGATCTAGATGATATTTAATGTTCACAATAGAGCAATAGCGCTGATTTTCTATGAATCAATCATCTTAAATATTCAAATTAAATATCCTTGGCACCATAGCCATTTTATCCACTTTATAAAATGCTGTTTTGCTAGAAGATTCTCTGAATCTTTACTGGCATTTTGAATGAGAGATCTTCAATGCCAAACTTTGAATATTTTAAATTTAAAATTTAATTATTCTTTTATACAGCTAACTTATTGCTACTGATCTTATTGCTATATTTTCAACAAAGAGGATACTTCCTGCACAACGAGGTGTACCCTATTCTTAAAGAGTTGCTCTCTAACCAGAGACCAGTCAGTAGATGAACTGCCTTTGAAAGCAATTTAATAACTCTTACTTAAAATTGTCTATGTATGTTAGAAGATGGAGGAAGATAAATAGGCTAAAAACAGCAGTTCCAATGCCTTCTACTCTATTTTAAATGACATTGAAAAGCTTAGATCAAATTTCTAATAGGAAGATGGAACAGGAGGCCTAATCCCTGGTCTTTCCATTTAACAAACTAGTAAGATGATTGTGAGAGAGACAGCAATGTGATAATTTTTAGTTCAAGTCATCTAAGTTCTGTTTCAAGCTAACCTCAAAATTTCAGTGGCTTCATACAAAAGGGTATTTGTTTACTCAGTTCCTGTTGTGGAATGTGATAGGGGTAGGAGGACTTCTGCTCTACATATTTATTTAGGGGCACAGGCTGCTAGCAACTCTGTATCTTCAGCAGATGATTCCCAAGGTCAACCTGGGAGTCAATGTACAGACAGCATACCAGAAAATAGCATGGAAGATGGCAAGTACAGTATTTTGATGGGTCTAGCTTGAAAGACCATACATTATTTTCCTTTACACACCTCTGGCTATAAATCATTTGTATGGCCACACTTCACTGCAAAGGCAGCTGGGAAATGCAGTTCAGTCATGTACTCAGTAAGAAGAGGAAATGTGGTTGATGAGCTAGAGATCACTTTTATGCATTATTTTAACTAGTGAAAATGACAAGCTTGCAAATGCTGAAATTCAGAGAATTCATATTTGCAGTTAGTTTGGCATCTTTATAGTATTCCATTCTTATTTTCTAACCAAATTGTTTAAAATTTATATTGACGCTATATTGAGATGTAACTTACATAACATAAAATTCACCCATTAGAAGTGCACAATTCAATAATTTTTAGTAAATTTTTACAACTGTGCAATCATCACCACAATTCAGTTTAAAAATATTTCTATCATGCCAAAAAGTTCAATTGCACCTGTATGTAGTCCATTCCCACTCCTATCTCCAGTCCCAATCAACCACTGATATGCTTTCTGTCTCTATAATTTTACCTTTTCTAAAATTGCAATATAAATGAAATTGTATAATATGTAGTCTTACATCTGCCTTCTTTCACTTAAAATAATGGAAGTTCACCCATACCATGTTCCCTGGGGGGAGGAGCAGCCATCATCACTGTGGTTATCTTCTACCTAAGACAACTGGGCTCCCCGGGGGAGGGGTGACAACCATCACTGCAGCTCTATGCCATCTTTCCCCTGCTGGTGCTGGGGGAGACTAGACACTTTGGACCTAGGAGGAATTCCCCACAGCAGAGCACAGTGGCTGTGGCAGATCGTGGCCAGACTGCCTCTTTAGGACAGACCCTGACCCATCCCTCCTCACTGGGCTGGGCCTCCGTGCAGAAATTTCAGCAACTCCTGCCAGGGGTTTAGGGACAGAACTCTGATCTCCCTAGGACTGAGCCTCTGTGGGGAGGGGGTGGCCGCTATCTCCATGGATTAGCAGACTTACTCTTTTCCCCCGGCTGGCTCTGAGGGATCTGGGCAGTCCAGGCGAATGGGATTGTCCCCAGCACAGCGCACGCTCTCCTCCAAGGGACAGACAGAGTGCTTCACTAAGCAGGTCCCAGATCCCATGCCTCCTGACTGCGTGAGAGCCCTAAACGGGGGTTGCTGGACACCTTATACAAGAGCATTCCTGCTGTCATCAGGTTGGTGCCCTCTGGGATGGAGCTCCTACAGGAAGCAACAGGCAGCCATCTTTGCTGTTCTGCAGCCTCCACTGGTGTCATCTCCAGGTGCGAGAAGGACCCAGGTGATAGGGTCTGGAGTGGACCCCCAGCAAACCGCAGGAGCCTTATGGAAAAGGGACTTGACTGTTAAAAGAAAAACAAACAGAAAGCATCAACTAAAGTTGGCTGGATTAAGGAGTTAAAATTAACCAATATTCCTGTAAGTTGTTCCGTTCATTTTTGTTTTGGAGACTCAACCTTTAAGTTTGCATCGAGAGAAAATACAAAGAGGAACAAAAATCAAGTATGGAAGAATCAAGTTTTAGTTGAAAGATGTGTCAGCAAAAAACATTTTCAACTCTTTGTTCTTTGGTTTGTAGTGCTTTTACCTCCACTTAAGAACACTATTCTGAGACTGGGGTGGAGCTATGCCTCTAACAAGCAAAATTTTCACAGATTAATGAATGATGACATCATTCATAACACATCTGATAATTCTGCTACCTTCATAGAAAACTATACCAAAATGCTTCTTGTCAATTAGTTACACAATTTGTGATGTTTTTCTGTGATCAATTTTTTTTAATTTAAAAAGATATAAATCTAAAAATCAAATTATAACCATGTGGAAAGGCTGACCGGTAGTCAATAAAAGACAAGTGATTCTTTCCTGAATATATGTTAGCACAAATCAGCAGTTGAGTATAAGATTCTTGGTCACCAACTGTATTGTTCTATATATGCCTTCGATATATTTTAAAAAGCTCCTAGACCTTTGTTTCTCTATCTCAGAAATATCTATCAATGACAAACTCAGACCCTGGCAAGCCTTTATTTAAGCTGCTTATTATGGCTTGCTTTTCTTTCTTTCTTTCTTTCTCTTTCTTTCTTCTTTCTTTTTTTTTTTTCTTTCTTTCTTTCCTTCTTTCTTCTTTCTTTTTCTCTTTCTTTTCCTTTCTTTCTTTCTTCATTTACTTATTTATTTCATTTCTTCTCTCTCTCTCTTTCTTCCTTTCTGTTCTTTCTTCCTTTATTTCTTTTCTCTTCTCTTTTCCTTTCTTTTTTTTTTTTTTGTTCTTTCTTTTCAAGACAGGGTCTTACTCTGTCACCCAGGCTGGAATGCAGTGGTGCAATCACAGCTAACTGCAGCCTCAAACTCCCTGGCTCAAGTGATCCTCCTGCCTCAGCCTCCATGCCCAGCTAATTTTTTAATTTTTTGTAAAGACCAAGGTCTTCCTCTCTTGCCCAGGCTGGTCTTGAAATTCTGGGCTCAAGCCATTCCCCTACTCTTGGCCTCCCAAAGTGCTGGGACTACAGGTATGGGCCACCATGCCCAGCCTTGTTCTATATTTTTAACATGCATTTTGGAAAAATAAAATGGATATGAATGGAAGAGAACTTTGTTCTAAAATCTCTGCTGTAAAATACTTTTTAGTCAGTAAATACTGCTAAGGCTGTTAGCATAATGCCAAAGAGTCTATAGAAAATCTTTATCCAATATGTTCATGATCTAAATTTAAGAATGCAGGGTTTCTTGAATCACTCTTGTATCCACAGGTTTTACAGGTTAAGAGCTATTATCTAGCTGATGTTCAGTAATATTTAGTGCTAGTGGGCACTTCTATTTCAATGATTTATTGCTATGCTGTTTTGACATTCTTGTTTTTCTTTCTAGCGTTGAGGAAGCAAGAAAAAATTTCATTGTTTTGTAGGTAGAGCTATTAATTTTTAATATTAATTAATGAATTGACAATGGATACATGAAGTGTAAGAAAATAATGACTCTATGAGTAGCCACCAGGCTTCTTACTCTCAGTCTATTTCTTTGTCATTGCAGTAAACTCTTTTTAGATTTGAAAAGAAAAAAAACCTTTAAACTACATAGTCACCTAGAACGTACCACTTTTTCCCGACTTTACTTCAGGAGGCAAGAAAGGAAGCAATTTCTGCTTGGGTAACAGACACTTAACACCACTATATTTCTTAGGATTCATAAAGTTAACTTATTAGCTGTCTAAACCCCTGAAATCAGTTACCTAGAATAGTTTGTACAGCAAAAGCCATGCTTTTACTGTTAAGATTTGCTCCTGGTGATTATTAATAGCCTAAAATTCTTTTTGTTTCCAGTTTAAATAAAAGATTAGCAATGATAAATATGGTAATTTAAAAATCCCATGAAACTGACTCTGAAAAGATCATTTTTAATATTTCTTAATGGATTTTTAAAAATCTCAATGACCCTGAACATACTTACCCTTTACCCATTTGCAAATGACCTGGCCATATCTCTTCTACATGAATTAGCTTACAGTTCAATTTTTATTCATTATTCTTCTTAATGAGATTAGAAAAGTTGGCTTTGGCTTCTATAAGCTGGAAAATCTGAATAAGGAATACAACTAAAGACAAAAGAAAATAAGAAAAAATAAAGAAGAAATGAAAAATATCTATATCAAGACTTTGGAAATATTTTCCAACTTATATCTACTGATAGAATTTCTACTTTTCAATGATACATTACTTGAGATAATTCAGGCAGAACTTTCTGTTCCTGAGCACAGTGGCCTCCTGTTTTCTATTTCTTATGATAAACTGTCCCAGGATTTCCAAAATAACTAAGTTTGTAACTCATATTAATAAAAGAAATAGCTGATGTATCTGTGATAATTAGGAAAGTTTAGTGATTTACTGAATAACATACAGGATACTAGGGTAATCAGGTCAGTTTGTTCACAAAACCCTGTGACAGGCTTTAGGGGTTGTTCTAATATTAATATTGTTTTTTTCCCCTAAACAATTTATCTCATTTAATCTAATTGCACACCCCATTAGGTAAGTATTATTGTTTCAATCTTTAAACATGAGGAAAGAGAGATTAATGTGAGATGATCTGTCCAGGTGATAATGCTATTAATAGTCCACTAAGGCTCTAGTTTGGGCATGTCCAATGCCAAACCCACTAACATCCTTTTAATATATTGCTAACTAGACAGTTGGAGAGATGTCATATTCTAGACTATCTGGATTTCAGAATGCACATAGATCATTTTTTCACGACACTCTTGCCGACTGGGGATGGACTATCTGGAGAGATAAAAATAAATATAGGCTTATAATGTGGGATGTAACTAGGATGTCCAAAGATGGGTATGGATTCATGTACAGGTGCCAGCCTGAGAAAGATTTCTGTAGATGATAATGAAGTGGTCTTATGTTGCTTCTGTCCTATGCAACATACTTAGTAACAATGTGCTACAGTAAGTTGAGGATATATTGATGTGATAATTTTCACTCTCGGAACTGTAAATTAAACTATTTCATTTGTTCAGAACATGGACCCCACACTCTTCTGCCTACTTCACTTCTCAGTTTCCATTTTTCACATATAGCTTAAATATTACATCCTCTAGGAAGTCTTTTCAGAATTCCCTACCCCTAAACTATGCCAGAGTCCCATGTTACACAGTTTTATAACACACTATTTTCCTTCATGGTACTTAATCACAGTTTTACTAATATTAACATTGTTATCATAATTTTCATACCACCAGTATAAACTGCATGGTTAGGGTATTAGCAAACACTAAACTGGGAGTGGAAAATTACCTATAGGACTCACAGATATAAAAAGAATGCTTACTGGAGATGGAAAAACGATGCTAACGCAAGTTATACTCCATTGTATTAGTCTGTTCTCACACTGCTATGAAGAAATACCCGAGACTGGGTAATTTATAAACAAAAGAGGTTTAGTTGACTCACAGTTCCACATGGCTTGGGAGGCCTCAAGAAACTTACAATCATGGCAGAAGGCACCTCTTCACAAGGCAGCAAGAGAGAGAATGAGAGCCAAGAGAAGGAGGAAGCCCCTTATAAAACCATCAGATCTTGTGAGAACTCATTCACTATCACAAGAACAGTATGGTGGAAACCGTCCCCATATTTCAATTACATCCTCCTGGTGCCACCCTTGACACATGGGGATTATTATGATTTAAGGTGAAATTTGGGTGGGGACAAACAGCCAAACCCTAGCATCCATTAATATTAACCGTAGCTCTTTTTTCATACTTTTTCTCATGTCAACCGATGATCAAATAGAAGTTAAGAATTAATCATTTCAAGAAATACCATACTAAAATTAAATTTCAAAAGTGTGTGAAGATGGAAGATTCCTACTGCTAAATGGAGTGGCATGCTAAGAAATATCCAACCATTTCCCACAGTATGCTCCAGAGAATCTTGAGTGATTTCCACCATCTTTTCTTGGTGTCATGGGAAAAATGTAAGTTTTGGAGACAGATGGTACTGGCATCAAGTGTCACATTTTTCACTTAGCCAGTGTCAGGATTTGCAGACACTGTTGCTTCATCTCTCTAAGCATCCATTTTCTCAACATGGATGAAACTGGAGGTCATTATGTTAAATGAAATAAGCCAGACACAGAAAGACAAATTTCACTTGTTCTTACTCATGTGTAAGAGGTAAAAATTAAAACAATTAAACTCATGAAAATAAAGAGTAGAATGATGGTTACCAGAGGCTAGGAAGGGTACCAGGGAGGGCCAGGGGCAGTGGGGATGGTTAATGAGTGCAGAAATATATTTAGATAAAATTAATAAGATATAGTATTTGATAGCACACCATGGTTACTATAGTGAACAACAGTTTGTTTTATATTTTAAATAACTAAATGAGAGGAATTGGAATGTGCCTAACACAAAGAAATGATAAATGCTTGAGGTGATGTACTTGTAAAAATTAAAAATAAATAAAATGGGTGCAGGAAAGTCTGTATTGTAGGTAAATTTTTAATATTCAATCCAACAACATGTAAAATACATAGCACAGATTTTATAACAGAGTAGACACCCATAAATACTAACCTATCTCATTCCATCTGAAGGACCATGAACTCAGATAAGGTTCTTGTTCTCAAAATGTTTAAATTCATTCAAGATAAGTATATGCACATTATTAAAAATGTTGTATTTGGCATTCTTTGTATTAGAAATAACTAATCAAGAGTTGTGATTATTGCCTTAGGATTTTGAGATAGAGCAAAGAAATACTTTAAACCATTCTGAGAAGTGCTTTATAAATAAGAAATTATGAAATGACTATGGATTCTTAGTTAAGACTCACTGATTAAGCTTTCCCTTTCTTAGGAATGCCTTTCTTTGATCCATACTCAAAATACTATCCTCACTTTATTCTTTGCTTTACTAACAAGCCTCTTTAAACAACCAGCATGTTCTGAATTTTTACAAATTTTTGCCTCTGTCCCTAGATTCTAGGTCTGTCCCTCCATGCTACTAATACCATTCTCTTAAAAATCATCTCCATTGTCAAGTTTAATGGTAGCTTTCATGTTCTCATTCTGTCAGTGTGCCAGAGGACATGTAAAATCTTGGATAAGCCTGGTACATCTTCCAGATTCATCAATTTTGCACAGTGTCTCAAGAAACATATTTTACATCAAACAAATTATGCAGGCAAACACAAAATTTGTATGAAATTTGTCTTAGTTCATTTGATGTTGCTTATAACAGAATATCAGAAACTGGGCAATTTTTAAAGAAAATAAATGTATTTCTTACAGTTCTGGAAACTAATATGTCCAAGATCAAGAAGCCAGATCTTGTGAGGGCCTTCCTGCTGGTGGGGACTCAGCAGAACTCTAAGGTGGTTCAAGGCATCACATGGTGAGGAGGCTAAGCGTGTTAGCTCAGGTCTGTCTTCCTCTTCTTGTAAAACTACCAGTTCCACTCTCATGATAAACCATTAATTCATTAATCTATGAATGGATTAATCCATCCATGAGGGCAGAGCCCTTATGACACAGTCACCTCTTAAAGGCTTCATCTCTCAATACTGCCACATTGGGGAGTAACATTCCACATGAGTTTTAGAGAAAAAAAACATTCAAATGATTTGAAAAATATATGGTGCAACAGGAGAACTTCAAAGAACTGTCATAATTACAGATGGCTGCTCTAACTCACGCTCACTAATGCTCTCATGTTGACTTCCATTTTTCACTCTCCTCTTCTGGTTCTTCTCCCATCTCTGAGTGCTTCTCCTCAGATTCCCTTTCTAGCTCAGTTTACTTCTTACATTTGGTGTTTCCCAAGACTTGAATCCTTGTTCGTCTGCTTCTCTTCAAGGCTGATACATAATCTGCTATGCATAGTGGCAGACAAAGCAGGACATCAACATTGGCTATAGCTGTTCCATATTTATTGTTGAGTGGCTAGTCATAAGCCTGAGTAAATGGAATTGAACATTGTACATCTGGTGACTCAATAAGTGAGGAAGTGTCAATTGTAAGATACAGTGGTCTACATGCACATCTGAAAAAATAGCACGTAACAGGAAGCAAACAGCTCCTTGACATTCTATGAGGGAACTTGGTGAACAAACCCAGGGAGACATGACTTTGGATGGAAAATAAGGATGTCAGGCTTCAAACATCTTATATAAGGAGGGGTGAGTTCCCCAAGTATTGAACAGTTATGTAAGAAGGAAATATTTATAAGTACTGCTGCCTTATTTCTTTTTGTTCCTTCTGCTACCTAATACACTGAAATGATGAAGGACATCTTAGAAGTCATTGGCAAATCCATTCTCTGCTAAGTCCATAATCAGGCCAATATTGAAGTACACCATCAGAGAAAAAGCAGCATCTCCTGGAGGCAACAAAAAATGCTGAAATGAAGGCTCTTACTTGGAATATCCCTTAATAAGTAATGATTATCCCTTGAGCATCAGCTACCACATTTCAACAGTGTGTCTACAAAGACCTTCTTCTCAGCAAAAGCACCAAAAATTCATCAGATTGACAGCACTATTTTGTCATTGAAATATTTACAAAGTACTCATGTTTTCCATAGTGCCACACTTTACTTTTATCTTTTGGTACCTGGTAAGATTTAGTCTACAGTAGTAGCTTAGTGAACATATGGATGTTGACTGAGGACACCTCAGTTTATCAACTGTTCATGTTCTTTTCCATCTTACCCTTGCCCCATCCTTCCAAAATGAGAAAAATACCTTCCTAAATTTTAAGAGAAAATTACTCCAACTTTCCTCTACCTGTTTTTATCTTCCTGGAACATACCTTGAGGAATCTGCTGACAACTCTTTCCTTTTAATAGGCTGTCCTGCTGACAACTCTTTCCTTTTAATAGCCTGTCCTAAAATTACATATACTGTAGATGCTAATTTCTAGTTTGTGTAATTGCTTCTCTCCCAAATGCATTTGTATATTGTCTTTACAGCGAGGAATGATTATATCTCTATGAATGCTACATACATTATCATATTGTAATTTAACACCAAAGGCACTAACTACACCAGCTTTTTATTTGTTGTGATCTTGAAAAACACATGGTCTTCACATTTTTTGATAAAGGTCATTTAAAAAATATTTATGGAATATGCCTGTCAATCCCTGATATATTGAAATGAGTAAACTTTCACATTATGCTGTTGGCTACACAACAGGGCAATATCTGGAAATACTTTGCCTTGGACCCTTAAAACAGGAAAGATTTTATATACTTCATTGTCCAAAGAGTTATCTAGATACCAAGTGATGTGAAGTGCTCTGACAGTTTCTTAATTTCATTCAAATAAATTTCTAAAAACATTCCCTTTAAGATGGCTTTCCATTTTGCATTTTATGCATGTACTTGGACTTGTAAGCACAGAATTAGTGCAACTTTTTGCATATCAGTCAGAGCTTTTTAATGTCTGAATTGATTAGTGAATCTTTCGCAACATGCATTTTCTGTGCACTGCTGACCTTGCTGTCAAAATCATGCTATGGACAGCATTTATATTGTCCAACTCAGGAATGCTGTTACTTTAAGCAGCCATGCTCACCCCCTTTAAAAAGATATCAATGAGTTATACTGATAGAAAAAGTAAAAAAGAAGCCTACTACTAACTACACAGCTCAGTATATTTCCTTTGCTGTCCATTAGTTCTGTTTTTATGTTTGGTTTCTCCAGTGAATAAATACAATCATGTAGATTAATTTTGCTCTGTTTCCATTTTGCATGAACATGCGTTATTAATTTAGCATGGAACAATGGACAACACTTGGTAGATTACTGAAAGATTTGAATTTCAGTTTCAATCCTACCTCTGACCCTAACGAGCTCATGATCTTGGGGGAGTCTTTTCTATTCTTTAGGCCTTGTTTTCCTCAATTCAGTTTTTATTGCAATTTATTAAGAAGTATGGGATATGACTCCATCCTCCCTCGATTGAAATCCTGGCTTTGCCTCTTACTACCTGAGCAGCCTTAGCTAAGTTACTTATATGTGCCACAATAGTGATAATAATCCTACTTTATAGGGTTGTTGGGAAGATTACGTGAGTTTATTAAGGCAAATTTATACACAGCTTGGCACTGGTAAATCACTCACCAAATATTCTATATGTTAATCTGGAAAATTAGCCTATTTGACCAGATAAGATTTTTAAAGTCTTCCAGTTCTACAATTCTATTTATTTGCTTGTGTATAAGCTCCTTAACAACAAGGCTTCTGTGAAATTATTCTCTCAGAATATTTAGCACAGAATTTTCCATATACTGAATTCTCAAAAGTATTGGATGAATTAAATAAAAGTAATAGAAAACCTATATTAAAGCAAAAAGATGACTCTTTATCTACTATTGCCAGAAAATTTCGCCCAAGGATCTTTCATAAAAATATAGGTTTTAAAAATGTCTTAAAAACGTCAATTAAGACAAACAATTTTAATTTGTTGACCAATTTTCAGATTCCAGTTTCAAGATGAAAATTGATACTCTATCGTAAGTAGAAATTAGATACTGAGAAGCAAGGTAGTTTCAAATGTAATGATGAGCACATTTCTTAACCAATTTAGACAGTTCAAAATGGAATGCAAAGTGCATTTAGAAAACAATATGCAATGTCAATAGATGGTAAGTCTGACATTTGAAACTCACTTTATCATTCATTGCCTTCTCGTGTGGATATGAAATTCCTTTATGTTCTCTTAAAAATTTAAAGTATTTTGTTCTTGTAAGTGACTCACTGAAGCTGGATGCTATGCAAAAGGATTGCAAAAGAAATAGAAGTTGGTAAGAATGATTGAAAAAGTCAGTTGAATACCAAGCCATCCCTTCTTCGTACTCCCATCATAACTAGGATATATGTCTTATAGTAATTACCACATTATATTATAATGACGTATGTATGTGACTTCTCCTTAGTAGACTATGAGCTTTTTGGAGTGGGGACTGTGTGTTATTGATCCTCTACTCCCCGCTGTCTATTTTCTGATACAGGGTAGGTGTTCTATAAATGTCTGTGAAATAAATAATTGAACAGGTAAATGGAAGAAGAAAAACAAATAAACTCACCATTATCTTTTATGTCTCTAAGTGTTATGAAATCCCAACTAACAGTTTCTTTTCAGGTGTTTGTTCTCTTGTTTCCTACTTGGCATTTTTTTGAATGACATCAGAAAAAGAATGAATGAGCAGGGTTTATGGGTTCTCAAGATTTGAAAAATAATTTTTGTGTGACAGGTTAGCAGGCTGGAACTACTAAACGATTGACTCAATTCCCAAGTTAAAAGCAAAGTTGGACGCTGGGACACAAGTGCACGGGCATCCTGGTTAGGAACAGGCTCTGACGGTTTATTTCTGATGCTTTCTCCATAAAATCTCATGAAATGATTAATATTCTTGAATTATAAGACGTTTTGCCTTTAGACCTTTATCTGACTGCTTTCACAGTTCCAGTACTCACAGACTGCTGTGGGAAATAGAAAAATAAAATGAATCCAAGATATAAAAATTGCAATGTTTAGAGAAAGAAGGTAGGTCCATATAGAGACACTCAACTTAAGGCAGTATTCATATTTCTAATATAGTAGCTCTTAGGAAATTAGGTGATTCAGCTATCCTCCTCCCTATTTCTCATTTGCTACATATTTATCTCTCTCTGAATAGCAAATAAGCTATAATTTTACCTGCGCAAGTATCTAGGTCTTCGATTTCCTTATATCTTCTTCAAGACCTTAAAAATGGTACTATATAAGGAAGGTGTTGATGATGGATTGATTTTTGTTTGTTTTGTTTTTTGAGATGAAGTCTTGCTCTGTTGTCCCAGGCTGGAGTGCAGTGTCTCGGCTCACTGCACCCTCTGCCTCCCAGGTTCAAGCAATTCTCCTGCCTCAGCCTCCCGAGTAGCTGGGACTACAGGCATGTGCCACCACACCCTGCTAATTTTTGTATTTTTAGTAGAGATGAGGTTTCACCATGTTGGCCAGGACGGTCTCCAACTCCTGACCTCAGGTGATCCACCTGCCTTGGCCTCTCAAAGTGCTGGTATTACAGTCATGAGCCAGACGATGATGGATTGATTTTAAGTAGGGATGATTAAAGTAGAGTTTGGTTTTGTTTTTTTTTTTTTTGAGAGCATTCAGGATGTGTGCATTCAGTGACAGAAGAGGATATTTAGTTCAATGCCCTCATTTTATTGATCTGGAACCTGAAGACTAGAGAGGAATATGAATTTGCCCAAGATCATGGGAATGTTTGATCAAACTGCTGGGACTGGCATTCAGATCCCCCATCCACCATCCGACTGCTCTTTCAACCACAGGGATTTTTTTTTTTTTTTGCCTTAAGAGAGGAAGGCCAAGGAGTCCTCTATGTGAAAACAAGAAATATTTCTAAAAGAACAACTTAGTGGAAAAGTTGAAGGGAAAATTATCTTTTATTATTTTAAGCAGCATGATGAATTTCACAACTAACCTCTTCATGGGAAGTAGTTAAAGGTGCTGTGGACTGAGCACTGTGAACTTTGGTGGGCCCACATTAAGGTATTTCTTACCTTTGGGCCACTCTCCTTTCCTTAAGTTATAGCCTTGTCCTTGCAAAGCAATTTAAAGAAAATAGAACTTTAATAGAAGTTTCTGAGAGAGAAGCAGTGACATTATTCTATAGTGTAGAAGATACATTTGGAGGGATAAGTGAGTGCAGTGCTGTCTTCCTGAATATTCCGTAATTGATCTTCAGTGTACTGACTATATGATGCATGTACCTAATTCTTATCTGTTGTCATCACAAATCAAATCTTAAATAAGCTTCCCTTCAGACTGCTTTATAATTAGGAGATGCTTCAAAATCAATGCTTTAGAATCAATTCATCTTGAATGAATGAATGGATGAGGGCTTACCTTTGACACCCTTGGATATGTACTATTAAAGCTCTTTTCTACATATATCACTGTCAACCTAAACTAATCAAAAGGGTCAGAATCCACTTTAAGGAGAGTTTATTCAGCTGCAAAGTTTGGAGATAGCCACTTAGAAAGCACAGATTCCAAATAATGGAAGTCAGTGTCCTGTAATGTAGAAGTTTGTGAACATTTATATACACAAAGTTGAGGAAAGCTTAAGAGACTTTCAGTATCTATCTAAGGCTTAATGTGTAACTAGAGTATCTGACTAGTTCTTTTCTTTCTAGAAAGGTATATTTAGCACTCCACACTGAAGATGTAATCATTATAGGGTCTTTGCATCATCTGGTCTGAGTTAGGTATAGGACAATTGAGGGAGTTCATCTATAACAAAGACCAGGGATTGGAAGGGGAGAAGGTCTCGTCTCTGGTCTTGCCTAGTCATTTACAGAACAAGAACAATGAGGAAGAGAATTAATCTATAATCTTTAAAACAAAAGTTGCAAACATGTTATGTGACCCAGCCTACAGGGCTTAACATCTCCCTTGGCATAGTAAATTTAAAGGGTCCTGAAATTTCATTTTCTATTACATCACCTTTCATCTATTTCACTCCTTATCATTTCCCTTACTTAGAAATTAGTTAGTAACAAATGATGGATTGGAGTCGTATAGGAGAGCATGGACCTGGTCTCTTGTTCATTGTTGAATCTTCAGCACGTAGCACAGAGCTCTGTACATGCTAAATGTTCAATAAATACCTGATCAATTTTGAACGGAAACTTATCAAATAGTAGAGCCTATCTTTTCCTCCTGGAAAATATTGCTATTGATTAGAGTACTTGGTATAACAACAACAGACTAATCTCTCATTTGTGGAATTTGAGAACAATAGGTAAGATAGCTGATGTTGAGGACTTTTCACAGTCCCTCAAATATATGTCATGAGAGTTGTTGTCTAATGCACCTATTTTGTACAGCCATTCTTTCCTAGAACATTTGTTTGGAAAGGCTACTGTTATAAGAACTTAATATCAATGTAAATTTAATATTAAGATGGGAATCTAGAGTTTTATTTTTGTTTTTCGCTATACATGATTCACTTTTGTATTATTTCTCTAAGATTTGGTATAAAATTCCAATATATTTGGTTTTGCCCAAATTTATGAGTTAAATTGTTCACCATTTCTCCAGAAAACACACACTAAACTAGATATTGAGGAAGAATTCAAAGAACTAGTATAATACATGTGGTATCAGGACTGGTTAAACATAGTGTATACATATGTAGAGTTAGCAAATATTAAAAAATGCCTTTACTTCAAAGATTTGAACAGACACTTTACCAAAGGAAATATTCAGATGGAAAATAAACTCATGGAAATATGATCAATATCATTAGTCAAAAGGGCAATGCAAATAAAAACAGAATGAGATACAACTATATACCTATGAGAATATCTAAAATTAAAAAGGTGACCACAGTAAGTACTGATGAAGATACAAAGCAATTAAAAGTGTCATACATAGCTGGTGGGAATACAAAATTATACAGCCACTTTAGAAAATAATTTGGCAGCTTCTTATAAAGTTAAATATAAACTTACCCTACAAAGCAGCAATTCTACACCTAAGAATTTACCCAAGAAAAATGAAAAACTTTTCCACAAAAGGCTTATGCATGAATGTTCATACACACATTAATCGTAACAGTCCCAAACTGGAAGAAACCCAAATACCCATCAAGTGGTGATTAAATAAACAAATCATGACATATGTATTCAATGCAATGCTACATACTATTTCACAATAAAAAGAAATTAACTGCTCATATATGCAGCAACACAGATGAAATCTTAAACACATTATATTAAGTCAAATAAAGTGGACACAAAACACTGCATTGTGTATGATACCCATTAGAAGAAATTCTAGAAAAGGCAAAACTATAGTGACAGAAAAGCAAATCATTGGTTACTAGGATCTAGGTGTAGGAGGAAGGGATTGATTGAAAAGAAGAGAGAAGAAACATTTTGTGGTGAATAGAATGTTCTACATCCTGATTCCAGTGATGGCTATATGACTATATACTTGTTATTACTCACTGTATTATGTACTTAAAATTAGTGAATTTTATTGTATGTAAATTATATCTCATTAAAGTGGGTTTAAAAAATGCTTTAGCCCAAAAGATTTTCCTTAGCAGCTAGCCATAATGCTTGAAAAGGCTTATCGTTGGTCTTTTCCTTGGTGAATTTCTTGAAAGCATCTCCTGAAATGTTAATCATAGATGGACGATGTCATATACCAAGTTATTAATCTTCATTAACAACTTATTTTGAATTTGTTTTTTTTCATCTAACTTTTAGCCCCCTGCAGTGATATATGGTAATAGGACATAAAAAATACAATCTATTGGGAAGAAACAGAGATGAGAGGGCAAGAGCAGAAGAGATGGTAACATGGTGGTGTTGGTGTATGATAATGAATGAATGTTACGTGCAGCAACAGAGTCAATATTGGGCACAAGATGATGAAGGAGAGAAGAAATTAAAAGAGGATGGAGAAGAGAGATTAGTCGTTAAGCTCTTAATTGCCAATGCTTTCCAAATAGTAGGTTATTTAATCAACAAAATAACTCTAGAACAAATATAAGTTATCACCAGTCACAAGTTTACAGCAGAGGAAAATGAAGGACAGAGAGGTGAAGTAATGTGTTCAAGTAGCCAGTAAGTGGCAGAGTTGGGATTTAAAACTACACATACCTCCTAAAATGTGTTGAAGGAACATATTTTCTAAAAGTTCTCAGCTTGACAATGAAGATAATCAATGATTGCCAGAAGAGATTCAATTTTTGTTCTCCTGCACATGTAATTCCTTATTTTTTACCCAAGTGACTCATAAGTTTAAAACTAGAGTGGAAAACTCAACTTCCCATAGAATTTTCTAGAATTTAAGATATATGAAACCAGGCAGCTGGTTTCCAATGGGTAAGCCTAAAAAGTTATTGAGACTAAAAAGACTTAGTAATTGTATGCCAATACATGACACAGGAACACTGCAATCTATGTTATTAGCTCTGGAATTAAATCTAGATCAAAGGAATTTTCCACAATAAACATTTAAAGACCAAGAAAACCACTTTCCTCCCAATAACTGGCCTGTCTTAAATAGTCATTTGTTATTCTTACTTACCAAGTTAGGAATAAAAGATTATCTTTTTCATGAAAAACATAGATGATCTTTAGTTTCTTTGATGCTCAGAGTTTACTGTCACCATTTCTAGGTGAGATTCGTGATATTAATAAATTTTATATCCATATATTGATATTTTCTCTCTCACATTTTCTCTCCGATTAGACATATGCAATTTCATTAAGAAATTCATAAGTCAGCAGAATTAGATAAACATTTGTATCTCCCAAAAATGAGATGATTGCTCATATAAACTTGTCACTTTAAAATTATATTGTGACACTAACACCGAACAATTGAAATTAAGGAAAGGTTCTACATGCACTTCTGATGAGAAGTACTAAATTCTCATCGGAGAAGGTTATATTACTGATATAATCATATTTCAATATTTAAAAATATGGCCCAGTTCATTTTCTGAGTGTGAGACAAAGTTTTTAAAGAGGATCTCAGCTTTAGCTTTAGGTTCTTTTCCAGAATCTCCAGCTGTATTGACAGACAAGTTCTTATCATTCTTTGTTTCCTGGCTACTATCTCAGCACCCTGTAAACAGAAAACTAGATCCATAGTCAGGCACTTTAGGGATGCCGAGTTGTGCAATTTTAGCAGAAAGAAATGTGGATAACATCTGAAATTCACAAAGTAACTGCAAGGATTTATTTAGCCCAAGTCAGGTAATAGTGAAAACACAAGAGAAAATATGAAGTACGGTGTCTGAGAGAGGACTTCTTAGTGACTGCCAATGGGCATGTAGACTAAAACAGGCTCAAATCTTGAATCAAAATGAAGGAAGTGTTCCAGTGTCACCCACTGGACCAAAGAAAAAAAAAATGAATGAGGCATACTTTTAGGTCTAACTCAAAACTTGGGTAGTTGTAGAGTCGGACAGTGTGGGGAAGCTATATGGTAAAAATAAATATAGACTATATATTAGCCAAACTAATCGACAGATGCAATATGGTTACATAGTGCTGGACAAATTGTTAATTCTCTGAGCCTTAGTTTTCCAATCTGTTAAGTGATAGGATTCTTATTCTTAAAATATGTTATGTCCCCACACAATTCTTCTCCTTTAAGCAAGACAAAGCAACAAGGAGAATGAGAGAAAAACTTGTAAACCATATTTTCATGAAACTAGGAGACAGAAGAAAAGAATTGTGAAGTTTAAAGTACATGTAAATTCTGCAGAAAGCAGCTGAAACCATCAGGGTTATATAGGAATCTCATAAGAAGCCAAAACAGGAGTTGCTGAGAAAAAGGAGCATAAGGGGGTTTTCAAGGGGCAGATCTGAAAACTTATCAGTAAAAATACATTTTAAAAGAAAGAGGGGATGACAAGTATCACAGAAATACACTAATAATAGAAGACATTAATTTGTCAAATTCCAAGACAGCGTGAGTAGACAAAATAGGTAAGGATATAAAGACTCAAACAATATAATTAATGAAGTAGATGTGATGGACATGTACTAAATTCAGTGGTTTAATAAATAGAGAATCACTCTTTTTTTTTTTTTTTTTTTTGAGCCTCTGTCCCTAGGCTGGAGTGCAGTGGTGCAATCTCTGCTCACTGCAACCTCTGCCTCCTGGATTCAAGGGATTCTCCTGCCTCAGCCTCCCGAGTAGCTGGGATTACAGTTGCCCACAACCATGCCTGGCTAATTTTTATATTTTTAGTAGAAACGGGGTTTCACCATGTTGGCAAGCTGGTCTTCAACTCCTGACCTCAAGTGATCTGCCCGCCTCGGTCTCCCAAAGTGTAGGAATTACAGGTGTGAGCCACTGCACCCAGCCTCATCTTCTTTTTAATTGCCCACAAATGGGCAATTCACATGGACCTCCTATTTGCTCACTAAGATAACATAAATTCTCAGGGGATAGAAATGATACACATATTTTTTTATGACACCATAAAGTTAGAAATTAAAAACAAAGTCAGAAAATAAAGGACCCTTTCATTTATAAATTAAAACACACACACCTCTTTCTCTCATAAAATTATGTTTTCACAGAAGTACAAACAAAAAATATCTCATTTTGAAAAAAGTGAAACAAAAACATTATATTTAAGAATCTATGCAATACAGCTCAAATAAAGATTGGAGAAAAATTATGCTTTAAATACTATATAACAATAAAGGAGAATGAATGAAAAGATGGTTCTAAAAATTAAAATAAAAAAAATCAACAACAAAAGTCAAAGAAAATAGAAAGAATAAATGGTATCAGAAGAGGTAATAAATACTAAAACAAGAAAAACAATAGAATTAATCCATAAAAAACCAAAACCTGATTCTGGGAAAAAAATCAATGACCAGTTACCACTAGACAAGCTTGCCTTAATAAGACAAAAGGAAGGGCAGGGCGCGGTGGCTCGCGCCTATAATCCCAGCACTTTGGGAGGCCGAGGCGGGTGGATCACCAGGTCAAGAGATCAAGACCATCCTGGTCAACATGGTGAAACCCCGTCTCTACTAAAAATACAAAAATTAGCTGGGCATGGTGGCGCAGCCTGTAGTCCCCGCTACTCGGGAGGCTGAGGTAGGAGAATTGCTTGAACCCAGGAGGCGGAGGTTGCAGTGAGCCAAGATCTCGCTATTGCACTCCAGCCTGGGTAATAAGAGCGAAACTCCATCTCAAAAAAAAAAAAAAAAAGCGGAAACAAAAATGCAGAAATAAGAAATAATTTATTATTACCCCTTTAGGGTAATAATAGAAAAGAGGAAATTAAACAAAATCATGAATAGATTTTATTATACAAATACATGCAAATACAATTGAAAACTTGGATGAATTGGATAAATTCCCCCTAAAATAAAATGTATGCAAAGTAATCTCAGAATAGTTTAATTTATAACAAACAAACAAACAAAACAGAGAAGATTCTTAAAGAAATCCCCTCTAATAAAAGTACCAGACCTAGAGAGTTTCATGGGAAAATTCAACCAAATATCTTTAACTCATTTAGAATATAACAAACTAAGTTATACTGCTACTTTTTTATGAATTTGCTATGAAATTGATTCCAAAACAGAACCAAGATTGAACACTAAAACTACAGACCAAATATTCATGCAAAATCCTAAATAAATTGTTAGCAAACAGAATTCAGCAGCACATTTAAAAAATACTACATTATAACCAAGTTTGGTTTAATTCCAGGAATAGAAATAACATTTTATATTATTAAATATGTTAATATAGTTAATTATATCAATACGTTTAAACAGAGAAAAGATTATACAGTCATTTCCATAAAAGATGAAAAAGTACTTAACAAAGTTCAATATAATTCTTTTTTTTTTTTTTTTTGAGACAGAGTTAAGCTGTTGTCACTCAGTTTGGAGTACAGTGGACACGATCTTGGCTCACTGCAACCTCTACCTTCCGGGTTCAAGCAATTCTCCTGCCTCAGCCTCCCGAGTAACTGGGATTACAGGCACCTGCAACCACACCCAGCTAATTTTTGTATTTTTAGTAAAGACGGGGTTTCACCATGTTGGCCAGGCTAATTTTGAACTCCTGACCTCAGGTGATCTGCCCACTTCAGCCTCCCAAAGTGTTGGGATTACAGGCGTGAGCCACCATGCCTGATTTTTTAATTCTTGATTTAAAAAATAAATATCTATAAAATAGGAAATGACGGTCAGTTCCTTACTGTTATTTATATAATCAAGAGTTGAAGAGGCAAGTTTACATCTTTAATGAGAAAATGCTGAAGGAATTCTCCACTAAAAAGTAAGGCCAGGATGTCCACTAACACAATCAATATTGAACATTGTACAGAAGTCATTACCCAATGCAACTAAATCCAACTGGTAAAGATGATCTGAACTATAAAACACAGAAACAAAAAGGTGAAATTGTCACCATTATAAAATTATGTTTGTAGACTTGAAAAACCAAAGATAACCTATTGAATAACTACTATAAACAATAATATAAATAAATAAAATTAAAGTAAATAAATCAAAAGCCTTCATTTAGAATATGTAAACAGAAGAATAGACTAATTTGCAATTACAAAGAAGATACATTACCTAAGAAAATGAAAGAGACTAAAAGTTTTTGAAGAAAATTCATTGTAAAACACTCCCAGAGAGCATAAAAGCAGACATGAAAAAAATTAAAAGAAACGTAATAGAAAAATTCAACATTTTAATTTTATAAATCACTAATCTTAATAAAAATACCAATATACAATCTTAATAAAAATACCTAGTTATTTTCTTCCACCGTCAAAGTAGAGGGGTGATTCTACAGTTCAAATGAAAAATGAAACCAAGAATAGACAGAAAAACTCTGAAAAAGAAAGGCAGTTTGGAGAACAATCCTTTTCAAATATAAAATCTTATTTTAAAGCCTTAATAACTAGAACAGCATGATACAGGTTCATGAATAGATATATACATCAATGGAAAAGAAATAGAAATTCTAGATTTACATTTATATATGTTTGAAAATTGAGCACACAATACAGGCATCATCTTAAATCAGTCGTAATAGGATTGAACTTTTCAGTACATGATGAGGAATGATTGTGTAGCCACCAGAAAATGAAAGTTGAATCCATGCTGCATTAGTCAAGATTATCCAGAAAAAACAGAGAGAGAGAGAGACAGAGACAGAGAGAAAGAGAGAGAGAGAACATGCAATGTGGAAGCTAAGTCCCAAGATTTGCAATTGACAAGCTGCAAACTCATAACACCTTTGGTATAGTTCTAATCCAAAAGTTGTCAGGCTAGAGATCCGAGAAGATCCAATGTTTCAGTTTGAGTCTGAGGGCAGAAAAAAAAGACCAAAGTCCTGGCTCAAGTCTGTTGGGCAGGTGGATTCCCCTCCTAGCCATTTTATTCCACTCAGACCTTTGGTGGATTGCATGAGGGCTCCCTACATTAGGGAGAGCAATCTTAAGCTCCTCTAAAAGCTAAGGGAAAGAAAAGGGAGACCAATCTACTTTCCTTAGTCTACCGAGTTAAAAGTTAAAATCATCCCAAAGCATTCTCACAGATACACCTAGAATAACGGTTAATCAAATATCTGGTTCTCTAGCCCAGTCAGGTTGACATGGGAAAACCACCATCGTATACACACCTCATACGTTACACTAGCATAAACTAACAATGGATCAAAATTATACACACACACATACACACATGCATGCATGTACATACATTCTGTTATGTATATACATGCATAATAGAATGTATGCACATGCATGTATTGTATATTATTTAAGATAGTATATGATACATATATGCCTTATATATATATCATATATATCTACATGTATTATGATATATATATCTACATATATTTATGTAGATATATATGTGTTTATATCCTATATATCTTCAAAGAGAGATATAAATGCCATAATATATATCAAATTATAAAATATTTTTAAGATATTTAAATGTATTTTGGAATTATTTTCTTAAATTATAAAATGCTAGAAGAAAATATAGGGAAATTATTTTGTAACCTTGGTTTACAGAAGGTCTTTTCATTCTATGACTCAAAATGCATGCACATACAATGAAAAAAAAAGAACAAAAACCACACAAATATCTACATGGCCTAAGACACAAGACACAAAAACATGAAGAACTGGTGAAAATGTGTAATTTGAATCAGACTGAAAGAAATTCTAGAGTTAGAATTCTACTCTTCTGGAAATATCTAGATATATCTAAAGCACCTTGAAATTAATAAAATAATACCAGTAACCCATTTTTTAAAAAAATGAGCAAAAGATACAGTGATTACTTTCATATAACTTGGCTAGGCCATGGTACCTAGATATTTGGTCAAACATACAGTTTAGATGTCTCTCTGAAGGTACTTTTTAGAAGATATTAACATGTAAATTAACAGACTTGAGTAAGCAGGTTACCCTCCAAAAGGTGGGTGAGCCTCATCCAATCAGTTGAAGGCCTTAAAAGATAAAAAGTCTGATGACCCCTGAGAAAGGGGATTCTGACTCCAGACTAACTTCAGACTTGAGGTGCAACATCAACTCTTCTCTGAGTCTCCACTCCATTGGCCTACTCTGAAGATTTTAGACTTGTCAGACCTGACAAATCAAGTAAAACAATTATTTAAAATAAATTTCTATCTACACCACACACACACACACACACACACACACACACAGACACACACACACACACACACGCTGTATTGGTTCTGTTTCTCTGGAGCACCATGACTAATACAAAGGGCATGCACACAACAAAAACTCCACAAATGACTCTTAAACATGTGAAAATATGCCAAACCACACTCGATAAAAGAAATGCAAAATAAAACTACCCAAGGTAGTTTACCTCCCAGTTTGGCAAAAATAAAATAAAACAAAATAAAATAAATAGAAAAAATCACAACAGGCATTCTCATAAATTGTTTATGAGATCACAAAATGGTAGAATCCCTATGGAGGAAAATTTGGCAATATCTATCAAAGTTACAAATATATCTGCCTGTTGAGTAATTATCTCACTTCTGGGAAGTTATCTGGCTGCTTCACTTGCACACATACAAAATGAAGTATATTTAAGATTATTCCTTGAAACATTGTTTACAATAGTAAAAGACTGAAAACAATAGAAGTAACCATCAATGAATACTATGAGGCTTTGAAAAACTGAGGAAGCTCTCTGTTTACCAGAAAATTCTCCTGGATGTTTTTGTCGAGTAAAAACAAACCAAACCAAAGCAAGGACAAAACAATATAGATACTTTTCTCCCATTTGTGTAAGAAAGAAGGAAATACAAAATATAATGTACATATATATATGGATTAATTTGTATAAATGAACATGAAAAAAGATTCAAAAGAAACTTAGAATTGGTTATTTGCATGGGAGTGGGTAGGGTAAGATAGATTATACATATACATATAAAATGGAAGGAGGTGACTATAAGACTTTTCAATGTGTGCCTTTCCACATCATTTTGATTTTTAAACCATATATATTAATAATACAAACATTAAAAATACATGAAAACAATTGTTATTTTTAATGGTTGCACATCATTACATTGTGTGTGCTATAATTTATTTGTTTGTTTATTTATTTATTTTGCGACTGAGTTTCATTCTTGTTGTCCAGGCTGGAGTGCAATGGCGAGATCTCAGCTCACTGCAACCTCTGCCTCCTGGGTTCAAGCAATTCTCCTGCATCAGCCACCCTAGTAGCTGGGATTATAGGCACCCACCACCACATCCAGCTAATTTTTTTGTATTTTTAGTAGAGACAGAATTTCACTATGTTGGCCAGGTTGGTCTAGAACTCCTGGCCTCAAGCAATTCACCTGCCTCAGCCTCTCAAAGTGCTATGATTACAGGCATGAGCCACGGAGCCCGGCTCGCTATAATTTAGTTTAATCAACCCATTATTGATTGTCCTTTAAACTTCTTCTGATTTTCCTTAAGACAAATATTTTGATCAATAAACCTGTCTACAAATACATGTGCACATGTCTGATATTTTCTCATGTGTAGAATTACTTGATTAAACAATATTATCATATCGACAAATTGTCTTCCAGAACACTTGTAGCAATAGCATTTTCTTCCAGTGGTTGGTGAATATGGCTCTTTCACTACTCCTGGCCAACACTGACAGCTATTGGGATCATAAATTTGCAAATTTGGTAGGCCAAAAATAGGATACCACTGTAGTTTACATTTTGTTGTTTTGATTGCTATTGCGTCCAAAGTAGCAACTGAGCATAATGGTTAAGAGCATGGGCACTGAAGTCACACAGATTTAGATGTAAGTTCTGGTTCTACTACTTACCAGCCAGTAATGACCTCAGGCAGTTTAATTATTTTTTCTTAATCTCAGTTTCTCAAGTTGTAAAACAGAAAACATAGTTTACACTATAAAGACACTTATTGTGATTAGTTATACAATTCTTGGCATATGGTACTCAGAGAACATTCGTTTCCTTTTTTTTGTAATGTCTGATCATAAGCCTACTTCTGTAGGTCTTCATAATTGGTTTTCTTACCTCCAGAAAGGGAAAGATGAAAATAGAAAGGTTTAGCCTTTAAATAGTGGAAATAGGGCAAGAGAAAAATGTATGATAATGTCCAATTGTCATCATATTGTTAAAGGTAACTTGATATGAAGGGTTTGACATCTCTCGGAACAATAAGGCATTTGGGTGTAGTGAGAACTACGTAGGATTTATAGAGTCACGCGTGAGTTCATGTACCAACTCCAAACCTCCGATCTCTTGATAATGGAAGTAGAGCTGAGCCTTCATTTTCTTCATCTATACAAATGGGAAGAATAATTGTATTTGCTTATTTTGTCAGTGATCCCCCAAAGTGACTCCCAGGCTCAGTGAGCCCCTACATAGGCTCACAGGACTCAGTAGTCTTTATATCTATGGTTATGGTTTATTACAGTGAAAGGCTATAAAACAAATTCAGCAAAGAAAACAGACACAAAGGGTGAAGTCCAATGAAAACCAGACACAAGCTCCCAAGAGTCTTTTCCCAGTGGAGTTGCACAAGACCCACACAATTCCTCCAGCAATGAGTGAGGTGGAATAACATGTATGGAGTATCGTCTGCCAGGAAAGCTCATTACAGACTCAGTGCCCAAGGTTTTAATTGGGAGCTGGTTATATAAGCACACCCCGGCTAGCACGTACAAAAATTCATGACTTCCAGAATGAGAATAGGTGTTTAGCATAAACCACATTGTACAAACAGTTTAGGCACAATGAGCCACTCTTCTCACTTAGGGAAGGTCTTCTATCGAGTGTAGGGAATTGTTCACAAGCCAAATTTCCAGACATCAGCCAAGAATCAACCTTGCAAGCAGGCCTTTCTAATAATAAGCAGTTTCAGGTCTGCTATGTTATCATTTCTTTACACGATCTATCCCTTTGGCTTCTGGCCAAGTCCATCTTTACAGCAAAATTACTGTCAATAAGCCTCCACGTAGCAGGGTGAATTCAATCTGCCATATTGGCCTCAGTCTGTTTCTTCCAGGTGTCCTAAATTTAGCTAGTTAAAACAAATCCCATTAACCATAAAGGTTTATCTTAGAAAGCCAAGTGGCTTCATCCGTAAGTCTTCTATATGAACCTTTTTTACTTGTCCTGAGTCATCCATTGAGGCATAGCACAAATCTGGTAGGTAAACTGAAGCTGATCCAAAAGCCATCCAGTGCTGTAATAGTCAGGGTGCACACACAAGTACAATCCCAGAGGACATATGTGATACTCCTGGAAGCAAAGACATTACACTGGTTGGGCACCCCCAAATAGGACATGGATTAGTCAGGCAGCACAGGTTAAGTTAACAGGGTCCCACTGTGGCCCCTTTACTGTGGGGCCTTCTGCTCTAAGGTTTGTAATTCAGTTCAAAACAGATCAGTCCTTAGTTTCAGAAGGACTGCCTAAGAGGCAGTGCTTTGGTTTGGATGTGTTCCCTCCCCAAATTCAGGTGTTTCTGATGTGATAATATTAGAAGTCAGGCTTTTTAGCGGTGATTTGGTAATGAGGGCTCCTCCTCTCATAAATGAGATTAAGGTCCTCACAAAAGAGGCTTCATGCAGTCTTCAACCAGCCTGTCCTTCTGCCTTCTGCCATGGGAGGATACAGCGTTCCTCAACTCTGGAGGGTGCAGCAACAAAGCACTGTCTTAGAAGCAGAGAACAGCCCTTACCAGACAAATGAAACTGCTGGTGCCTTGATCTTGGACTTTCCAGCCTCCAGAACTGTGAGAAAGAAATTCTGTTCTTTATATTAATAAATTACCCAGTCTCAGGAGTTTTTGTCCTAGCAGCAAAAAAAAAAAAAAAAAAAAAAAAAATGGACTAAGGCGGTCAGTTTCAAATAGTTTTCTTTGTCCATGACACCAGTCTACTTCATTAATGAGTGTGGCCTACAGCTGGAGGTTTTCTGTGTGGAAGTTCAGGAGCTGAAACCACTGACTGTTGTCTCAGTGTGTACTGGCAGATATGACAATCGTTGGTTCAGCAGTCATTTTGAATTCAAAGCACTTGCAGCAGTTTGGGAGGGAAACCTGAAGTTTTTCTTTGGGAGTAGGAGAAAGCCTTTAGGAGAAGTTCTGAAAAACAAATATAATTAATGCCCTCCCCACTTCCCCATAACTCCCTAGATGCTGGGTTTTTATTTTGCCTCTATTGTGATAAAAATCAGTGTGTTTCATTCCATACTCATAGTTTACATTTCTAAAACTCTTCCAAAAAATCTCACACAGACATTTCATCTGGAAAGGCTGCATGCAAGAAAGACAAAATCACTTTTATAGAAAGGCATTTTATACAACTTAACTAAGATGACACATCCTGTTAGGAAATAGTCAGAATTCAATCTTTAAGTTCTGATTTTGTCTTTCAAAATGAGTTAATCTAATTCTCCCACCCAATCTGGTTTGTTCTGATCATCTATCCAGCGAGTAGCTGACAAAAGATCAGTCAATTTTGGGGGATAACTGCAGTTAATAATCAAACTGTCAGCTGAGTGCAGTGGCTCACGTCTGTAATCCCAGCATTTTGGGAAGCCGAGGCGGGTGGATCACCTGAGGTTAGAAGTTTGAGACCAGCCTGACCAATATGGTGAAACCCTGTCTCTATTAAAAATACAAAAAATTAGCCGGGCATGGTGGCAGGCACCTGTAGTCCCAACTACTCGGGAGGCTAAGGCAGAAGAATTGCTTTAACCCGGGAGGCGGAGGTTGCAGTGAGCTGAGATGGTGCCACTGCACTCCAGCCTGGGCGATAGAGCAAGACTCCATCTCAAAATAATAATAATAATCATCATCATCATCTAACTGTCTTACTAGAGTGTGTATATCAGGAGAAATGTGGAAGAAGTAGCATCAGGCTCTCAGTCCGTGATGCAAACTGCAACTAATTCAAAAAGCTGAAGAACACGAGTCAATAGCAGTAAGGCATAGTAAGGTGAGGGTAAAAGTCCGATCTGTTATGAGTGGATGGAGCGGTCACCGTGTTGGTAATGGGTCCTTCCCCAGTTTACAGCTTTTCAAAAATCACAAGTTAGAAATGCAGTTGGTCTGTGCCAGAGCCTATGAGCAGCTCAATTTTGTTAATAGATGGTCATATCAGAGAACAATACCTTTTGATAGTGCATCTGCAAGTGACCCAGAGGGTCCAGCCACCACCCATGATGTTGTCATAGTTTATGGTCTCACAGGGGGTGAGGATCCTACATCTGTAAAGGTCCAAGTGTCTGAGTTCTGTTCATTGAGTCTATGCTTTCAGCTCAGCAAAGCTCTAGCTGACTTTGAAACAGACACTAGCCGACAGTAGGAGGTTTCAGTTTTGAGTCAGCTTCAGGAAATTAAGATATGAGAACCCAGGATTCCAAAAAGCCAGTGGTTTTCTTCAGCAACAGCAGAGCCTAGACACTGTAGGGCCAGACAGCTGTGTTTCAAGTACAAGAAACAAAACAAGTCTTTTCTAAAGTTTATCTTATCAGTCTTATAGGCCAATTGACTCCCTTTAAAATATATACAACAGGCTAGAAAATCATCAGCCATCAGGGGTCAGACCTCCTATTTAATAAGAGCACATTAGCAAACCAAAAAGTACTTTTTAAAGCTCCAAATGTGTTTCTCCATGTGAAATTATCTCTCTCTACCTTTTTCTCCCATTTTGCAGATGCTCCAATATACAAAAAATCATAGCACAAATCATCAGGTATGGAGAACTGTTTTCTTTTCAATAGTCAGAGAATTTAAATTCCAATGCACCCACCAGCAGTAAATCGCAAGGAGGGGGAAAAATGTTGTATCCCACTAATTTTTTCTGTGTACAGCTTTCCTTTTAGCATTTATGAAAGTACAATTATATAACATGTTACATCAGTTTTTCTCATGCATCCAGAACCATAGCCATAAAATACAAAGCCATTCTTAAAATTCATTACCCGCCTTTTATCTCATTGCATGTTTATTCAAATAGCTAGCAGTAAATATAGCAATTAAGAGATGAAGGTTACAGGGGAAGGAGAGGAGGGATGTGGCAGCTGTGGCAGCAGCTAGGCTGGAGTGGTTTCTTTTTTGATCTTTTTTTTTTCTCCTCTGATTCCTCTAATGCATTGCTCCAGCCCTGTGAACTAAGTTAATCTGTTTTCATCCCACTTGGAGAAAAGGGCAACGCAGGTCTTTAACATTCTCGGTCTACTCAATGCCCACCTATAGGAGTTTTCGGATAATTTCTCCTGCCACCTGGAGAATAAAACTATAAACTAATGTTTTTTAACTTTTCTCCCTAAAAAGCCCATTTTGGGGAATGTTTGGGTCTTTTAAACTCCCACCTGCAAGAAAGAACAAAAACCAAAGGCATCACCCCTCTGTGTTTTTGTCATCACTTTATCTAGCAAGGCCAAAAGTAGGTAGGGGATCCAGGGGAGCCAGTTCGCCTGAGGTTGGGATCTATGAGTTTGAAATTCCACAGGTAACTCCTGCCTCTCAGCAAAGACAGCAACATAGCTGCTATTTCATACCTTGTATGACTCCATAGCCACCCAGGAACAAGTGTTTTGTCATTACCCTCCCATACTTTTTTTTCAAATAGCACTGTAGTTATATTTCAGTAAGGTGGGGGTCACTTTAGTGAATCCCCCCCCACAGTCACTGCTGTGTCCAGGGTCCCCAAGACACTCCCATATTCCCTGATTCAAAAGAAGGACTCATGGAACTCAACATATTGTTTTCCTCACAGCTAAAAATTGTGAAACTGATGTATTATACTTACACAGCCAGATCATAAGGAAAACAGGCAGAAGAGGAGTCTGGAGGAAGCAGGGTGCAAGTTTCCTTATTCTCATTCCCATGAACACTCACATAGAGCACTTCCACCAGCAATGGAAATGAAGTAATTTGTGTCTGATGTTTCTGCCAAAGGAAAAATCCATTAGGAACTTGGTGCCCAGATTTTTACTGGAGTCTTATCATTTAGGTAGTTTCTGCTTAGCACGTACTAAAAATCCAGACTGTCAAAAGGAAATCTTGGCATTGGCACTAACAGTCTAGGCATCGTGAGCCATGCTTCTAATTCAAGGATTTTAAAAAGAAAAAAAAAAAAATCCGTGTAAGAAACTGTTTACTAGTCAAGTCTCAAACACCAGCCAAAAGATTAACTTGTAATAACTCTTTTCTCTTTATTCCTTTCTTCCTTTCATTTTTCTCCCTCTCCCTCTTTCCCAGTCTTCTTTTTTGGAGGGGAGAGGAACAGCTTTATTGAGATAAGATACACATACCATTACAATTCACCCAATCAAAGTGAACAGTACAGAGGTTTTTAGCATATTCAGAGTAGCGCAACTGAATCGGGAAAAGCTCCTATGTCCCCCCTCTCAGGGCTTGCGATGGGGGTGTGGCTTGCTTCTTTGGTGCCTAGCTGCTCAAAACTCCTAGAGGAAGTAGGCAGATGGGCAGGTTGTGGGGAGCGTGAGCTCTGACCCCACGGCAGTGTCTAGGGGTGAATGTTTACAACTGCTGAAGCCCCAGGGAGCGTGTGTTACAGGGTGCTTTTAGTTTTGCCTTCTGTAGGTGGCTTGTTTTAATGAGCTCTACTAGACCCCCTGCCTTATCACAAGGACAGAGGACTTTTGTATCCCGGGGTTTCCTGCCTTGGTGTACCGGAAGAACTGGATCACACATGGGCTTGGAGAATGAGTGCAAGGTTTTATTGAGTGGAAGGAGCTCTCAGCGGGAGCCAGAAGGCAGGTGGAGTGGGAGGTGCTTTTTTCCCTGCAGTCGAGCTGCTCAGCAGCTGGGCTCTCCTCCTAGCACCCTGGACACACTCCATGTTGTTCTGACATCTCCTGGTGCCTGTTGGTGTGCTCTGACATCGGTGCATTCCTCTCGACATCCAGCTGCTTGTGTGTGTGCTTGCTAGGGTCTCAGGGTTTTTACAGGCATAGGATGGGGGTGTGGCAGTCCAGGGTGGTCTTGCGAAATGCAACATTTGGGCACAAAAGCAGAAATGCCTGTTTTCACCTAGGTCCGTGGACACAGGCCTGAGGGTTGAGCCCTCGTCGAGGACCCATCCTTCCCTATCCAGCACTTCCCTGCTTCCCTCCCGTATAACAACCATCACCGAAATCAATTTTAGAACATTTTCATAGCCACTCAAAAAACCTGTCCTCCTTAAGTAGTCACTCCTCACTGCCCTTCCACCCAATCCCTGGCACCACTAATCTAATTTCTATCTCTATAGTTTTGCTTATTCCAGACACTTCATATGAATGTAATCAGAAAATATTTGGCCTTTTATCTTTGGCTTTTTTTCACATAGGGTGATGTTTTACAGGTTCATCCGCTTTGTAGCACAAATCAGTTCTTCATTTCTTTTTATGGCTGAACAACATCTTATTTTATGGCTATACCATATTTGGTTATCTATTCATTAGTTGATGAACATTTGGGTTCTTTACAGTTTTTACCTATTTGAATAGTGCTACTATGACATTCTAGTAAACAAACATATTTATTTGAACATCTGTTTTTATTTCTTTTGGGTGTATATCAAAGAATAAAATAGCTTAACAGAATATGTTAAAATATTAAGTAAAATATTAACAGAATATGTTAATTGTGTGTTTAAGTTTTTCAATAACCACCAAACCATCTTCCATAGAAGTTTCACCAGTATATGTTCCTACCAGCAATATATGAAGGTTTCAGTTTTCCCATATGCCTGTTAACACTTGCTATTTTCCTTTTATTTTTATTAAATAAAAACTGTCCTACCGGATGTGTTATCTCATTGTGGTTTTGATTTACATTTTACTAATGACTAATGGTCTTGGATATCTTTTCATGTGCTCATTGGCAATTTGTATATTTTCTTCAGATAAATATCTATTCTGATTTCTTGCCATTTTAAAAGTTGGCTTATTTGTCTTTACAACATTGAGATTCCAGTTTCTCTTACATTCTATATACAAGTCCCTTATCAGATATATAATTTGGAAATATTTACTTCCATTTCCGGGTGGACTTTTCAGTTTCTCGATAGTATCCTTTGAAGCACAAAAGTTTTTGATGAAGTTCAATGTATCTAATTTTTTTGTCATTTGAAATTTTGTTGTCATATCTAGATGTCACTTGTGCTTTGCCTAACCCAAGGTCACAAAGATTTGTGCCCATGTTTTTTTCTAAGAATTTTTTTTAAATTATTTCTAGCTACTACATTTATATCAATGATCCATTTTTAGTAAATTTTTGTGTATGATGTGGTAAAGAGGTTTAATTTAATTCTTTCACATATGGATATTCAGTTGTCCTGGCACCAATTGTTGAAAAGACTATTATTTTCCCATTGAATATTCTTGGCACCTTTGTCAAACATCAATTTTGCATAAATGCAAGGCTTTATTCTGTATGCTCAATTTTATTACATTGATTTATATGTCTAAACTGATGCCAGCACTACGTTTTCTTTATTACTGTAGTTTTATGGCAAATTTTTTTTTAGAGTAAGTTTTATTCTTGTTGCCCAGGATGGAGTGCAGTGGTGCAATCTCGGTTCACTGCAACCCCTGCCTCCCAGGTTCAAGTGATTCTCCTGCCTCAGCCTCCCGAGTAGCTGGGGTTACAAGCATCCGCCACCATGCCCAGCTAATTTTTGTACTTTTAGTAGAGACGGGATTTTGCCATGTTGGCCAGGCTCGTCTTGAACTCCTGACCTCAGGTGATCCACCTGTCTCAGCCTCTAAAAGTTCTGGGATTACAGGCCAGAAGTAAGAATCCTTCAACTGAGTTCTTTCTTTCCAATAATGGCTTGGCTTCTTCTTGATCCTTTAAATATCCATATGAATCTTAGAATCAGCTTATTAATTTCTGTAAAAATCCAGCTAGGATTATATGGGGATTGTGTTGAATCTGTGAATTGATTGGAAAGTATTGGCATCTGAACAATATTAAGTATTCTAATCAATGTACATGGAATGTGTTTCTATTTAAAAATTTTTTGGCAGTATTTTGCAGTTTTTCATGGCCATAAAGAAGGGAACAAAAGACACTGGGGCCTATTTGAAGTAGGAGGGTGGGAGGAGGGTGAGGACTGAAAAATTGCCTATCAGGTACTATGATTACTCTCTGGGTGATGAAATAATCTATACACCAAACCCTGTGACATGCAGTTTTCCTATATAACAAATGTGCACGTGTGCCCCTAAACCTAAAATAAAAGTTAAAAGTTTTGTAGTTCTTAAAGAATACGTTTTTTACTTTTTTGATAAATTTATTCTTAAATATTTATATTTTTGATGCTATTGTTTTCTTCATCTTAACATCAAATTACTCATTGCAAGTATATAAAAAGTACAGTTGATTTTTTGGTTGGGTGCAGTGCCTATAATCCCAGTACTTTGGGAGGCCCAGGTGGGTGGATCACCTGAGGTCAGGAGTTCAAGACCAGCCTGGCCAACATAGTGAAATGCCATCATTATTAAAAATACAAAAAAGTAGGTGGCTGGTAAGATGGCCAAACAGAAACAGCTCCAGTTAGCAGCTCTCAGAGAGATCAACACAGAAGGTGGGTGATTTCTGTCACCTAGGCTGGAGTGCAGTGGCATCATCATAGCTCACTGTCACCTTGAACTCCTTGGCTCAAAGGATTATCCCACATCAGCCTCCCGAGTAACTGGGACTACAGGTATGAACCACTATACCCAGCTAATTTTCTTTTCTTTCTTGCAGAGACAAGGTGTTGCTATGTTGCCCAGGCTGGTCTTGAACTTCTGTGCTCAAGTGATCCTCCTGCCTTGGCCTCCCAAGGTGCTGGGATTACACACATGAGCCACTGTGCCTGGCCCTTGTTTATTAGTACTAATAGTTTTTTAGTGGATTTTGAAGGATTTTTTTACATATAAGATGGTATCATCTGTAAATAGAGATAGTTTTACTTTCTTTACAATCTCAATGCCTTTTGTTTTTCTTGCCTAATTGCCAGGCTATGGTAATTTATTTCTGTACACCTGTGCTCAGAGTTTGTTGTTGAGTACCATAAATTTTTTTTTTTTAAATGTGAAGCTGCCTTATAAACTGTAAATCTTATCTAGACATATACAGATGTTTATTTTATTATTTCTTCTAAAGTTGAGTCACTCTACTGGGTATTTAGATGAGCAATAGAGATCATGACAAGTCCAAATCAACTACCAGTGATTTTCTTTGGCTTCTGGCCTGTCTTAAGAAAAGATTCATTTTTAAAATTATGCAATGGCGATTTTCTTTATCCCTTTATATCAGGAAAGTAATCTTGGCTCTTATTCATATCTGTACAAGCTTGACAGGATTGATAGCATGATTGGGTATGAGCCAAATGCAGGGATGGAGAGTTCTTAATATATACAATTCATTCGTCCTCTATTTCCTACAGATCATCACAGATCTACAAAGGGTAAGAATTCATCTGCCATGGGTCAGGTGAATGAGAGAGTCCAGAGGTTCTGGAATGGGTCTAGGAAATGCCCACATAAGGAAACATTTAATACATATTTATTGTACCCATATAAATGTACAGAAAAACTATGAAATATGGGCTTTCTCCTCTTTTTTTTCTATTTCCCAAAAATCATCTATATTTCATTAAATAGGATCTTGAAAACACAAGCAGGATTCCTGCAGAGTAAGTACATATTTAATATTTTAAAATGAATTATACAAAATAGAGGCTTTTAATATTATGCCAACCTACTCTGCTCATTTATGCACTATAAATCCAAAATGTGATTACAAAGCTAATTGGAATTAAATTGAAGTCAAATACAACTTTTGCTTGATTGATCTTAACCAGATTAGAGGAAGACAGCCAGCTTTGTCCATTAAATTTGACATAATCTCAGGTAGCAAGAAGTTTTGTGGGTCTCATTCAGTCAGCAATTCTTTTTATTTTAGCTTCCTGGCCTATAACAGGAATATATGTTGAATTTTGGGTTACTTAAGTGAAACATGTTGGATAATATGTCACATGACCTGAAGGTAATGTGATTCAAAATAAAATTGCAAGTGAAACGTGAGAATAAAAAGGAAGTATGAAAACTTGGTTCACTGAAGTAAACACTGTTTTTCACAGTAAGTGGCAAACTTAAGGGTTGGAAAGTAAATAAAAATCACTGACAATACCTGGGGCTATAAGCTATATTAAATGTTGCCTAACTCCACTAGGAATCTCAGCCTTTATGTTTATTAGATCTTAAGAAACAGATATAAAATATTATCAAAATTGAGCCAGATGCTGTGGCTTGTGGCTGTAATCCCACCTTTTCCAGAGGCTGAGGCAGGAGGATCACTTAAGCCTGGGCAACATAGCAAGACCCCCATTTCTAAAAAAAAAAATTTTTAATTAGGCGTGGTGGCATAGTCCTGTAGTCCTAACTACTTGAGAGGCTGAGGAGGCTGAGGTAGGAGGATCACTTGAGCTTAGAACTTTGAGGCTGCAGTGAGCCATGATTGTGCCATGCAGTCTAGTCTGGGTGACAGAGAACAACCCTGTCTCTAAAATATATATATAAAAATACATTTATATAAAATTATATACATATAATTATATATTGTATATTATAACATAATTATAGTTAATATGTCATATAACACTATTATAATATATTGTTATTTATAATCATATTATTTATAATATAATTAATATTATATATATCAAAATGTTATAAGGCTATAGTGATATTTGTCATCTTTTTACATTACTACTAGAGAAAACACCTGTAGGGGGTCCTAATGGTAAAGGGTAATCTCTATCCATCAGTGGCTACAAATATTTCAAAATATTGTAAAAAAGCCACTGTTGAAGATTTCAAAATGGGGTTCCTCAGAAAAGTTTTAGTAGGAAAATTTTGCCATTCGACAAAGACCTTCACAACAATGCTGCTATTTTGTAGAGGGGAAGGGGAGAAAGCTGGATTACAAATAAGACTACTTCCACTCAGAAAAACACAGACTGTTGCCTACTAACAACTAGTGTACCTTGTTTGCCTTTGAGGAAATGTGCCATAAGCACATGGAATGAAAATATCAACCACATGACTGCTATTTTTTAAAACTAGCATTTATTGAGCACTTTATGAAGACAGACTGCAATTTATCCTGCATAAAATATTCTTTATCTCTTAATTTACTCCTTATAACAATCCTGTGAGGTAGGTACTGTATCTCCCATTTTTCAGACGTGAAAGTTTAGGGGTATTAAGTAACTTGCCTAATATTGTATAGCTAGTAAATGGTGCATATAGACAACGGTCTGCGACACCATTGTCTATATGCACCATTTACTAGCTATACAATACTATAGCTCTTTTTTGGGGTGTGGGAGGGGACAGGTTCTCGCTCTGTTGCCCAGGCTGGAAGGCTGGAGTGCACGGGCACAATCTTGGCTCACTGCAACGTCCGCCTTCTGGCCTCAAGTGATTCTCATGCCTCAGCTTCCTGAGTAGCTGGGATTGCAGGTGTGTATCACCATGCCTGGCTAATTTTTGTGTTTTTAGTAGAGATGGTGTTTCACCATGTTGGCCAGGCTGATCTAGAACTCCTGACATCAAGTGATCCGCCCACCTCAGCTTTCCAAAGTGTTGGGATTACCAGCATGAGCCACAGCACCCGGACTGAGATCAAGCTCTTAAAGGCATTATACTCCAGTATTTGTTTCTGGTATTATGTGTTTTATCCTAGTGAGACATAATACTGACCATGGAGAGATTCAGAAAATTAAAATGAAAATCATCTTTGGATCAGGCTTTGTAGAAAATTGCTTTTATGATCAACAGCTACATATAAAGATGTTTTTACCCCCTTCTTGGAACTACCAGTCTTTTCCAATATTTATATAGGCATATCTATATTTCTTTAAATAACTTTATTGAAATATAATGAACATAAATTAACTGCATATATTTAAAATACACAATTTGATTAGCTTTAATATGTATACACCTGTGAAATCATCACCATAATCAAGATAACATTTTAAACATCTCCTAAAATTTCCTCTTGCTTTTAAAATAATCTATCCCTTCCTGCATTATCTCCTTCCTTTAGCATGGTCCTCAGGAAACCACTGAACTTTTTTCTTTCAATGTAGATTAGTTAGCATTTCCTGAGAGTTCATATAAATGAGATCACAATTATATACTTTATTAAAGTAGGGGGTGGGGACCTGGCTTCTTAGAAAAACATAATAATTTTGAGATTTATCCAAGTTTTTTCTTTTGTCAATAGTTCATTCCATTTTATTGCCAAGTAGTCTTCCGTCATATGAACTTACTATCATCCATCATCTATTGATGAATATTTAGATTGTTTCCAGTTTGAGGCTATTTACAAATAAAAACAACTATGGACATTTGGATGCAAGTCTTTGTGTGTATGTCTTAGATAAATGTTTTGGAGGAAAATAGTTGGTGTATAAGTAACTATTTAAGAAACTCCAAGACTCTTTTTAAAAGTGGTTGCACTATTTTATAGTATCACCAATAGTGTAAGAGATTTCAGTTGCTCCTCATCCTTACCAACAGTTTGTACAGTGTTTTTAATTTAGCCATTCTAATGGGTGGGTTTTTGGTTGTTTACTTTGATATCATTTTGTAGTTTTAACTTAAATTTCTCTGGTAACTAATGATGTTGAACATTTTTAACCTACTTATTAGATGTTCATAGACGTTCTTTTGTGAAGTGTGTGTTCCTACCTTTTATCCATTTTTTACTGGGCTATTTTTCTTTTTGCTAATGAGTTGTAAGAATTCTTTAAATATTCTGGATTGAGTTGTAAGAGTTCTTTACATATTCTGGATACAAGTTCCTTTTCTATTATATATGTCACAGAATTTTTCTTCCAGTCTGTTTGCTTTTTGCTTTTCTTAAGGGTTTCTTTTGTATAGCAATATTTTGAAAATATGTTTTTTTATCATTTTCTTTGTGGTTTGTGTTTTTGTGTTCTGGCACAGGAACCTTTGCCTACAACAAGGTCACAGAGATTTTCTCTTATGTTTTTCTCTAAACATTTTATAGTTTTAGGTGTTACGTGATTCATTTAGATTTTATTGTTGCATGTGGTGTAAGGTCAATGTCCATGTTTGTTTATTCTACATGATGTCCAGTTGAATCAGAACCACTTCTTAAGACCTTTTCTTTCACCACTGAATGTCGTTGGCATCTTTATCAAAATTGATTAATAGTATGTGTGGGTGGGATTATTTCTGTACTTCTGTACCATCTACTTATATGTCTATCATTTCAACAATGCTAATCTGATTTAATATAGATTTACAATAAGTCTTATAATAAAGTAGTGTAAGTTCTCCAACTTCTTTTTTTCAAAATTTTTTTATTTTCCTAGTGTAGCGGAAGAATAATCCCCAGAGGTTCCTAGATGGAATACGACACTGTAACAAAAAACAAATTAACAAGAGAAAAACAGATGTTTATTAATATGTATATTTTGTATATACATGGCAACACTTAGGGAATGTAGTCATTCCCAAAGAGAGTAGCTTTGAATTTCAGCATATATATCATCTTCAACAAAAAACAGTACGTCTTTAGAGAAATGACAAGACAAAGGAAAAGGAGTATGATTCTCTAGGGGTAATAACTTGTGGGAAAACAAAGAAATGGCAGATAAAGGCTAGTTAGTAAAGTTTGTTAATATAGATTCCTCTGGTACTGTTACAGGACCAACAAGTTCATATCCCCACTGCAGAGTAGCAGATCAATTGCATCAATTGCATCAGCAGGGTTTGCAGCAGAGGAAGTTTAATGATTGTAGAGCATCAAGCAAGGCCCTCAAATTCATCTCCCCAAGTTTTGGGCTAAGATTTGCAAGGGGGTCATGGAGGGCAAGGGGCTGGGAAATTAGGGTTATTGATTGCTTGGGGTAAAGAGGATGTGGAAACTGCATTCTTTTGTGAGTCAACTTCTCCTGGGTCCTTCACACCAGCTGACATCAGTAGTGTCACTGGTATGTAGAACCTGAAAAATTATTTCAAAGAAGAAACAATGTCTCATAATGTTCAAGTTATCATCTAGGGTATTTAAGAGGAACTATAATCTTATAACAGGGTCTCAGCAATTCTGAGACAATAGGCAGCAAAGAACAATGAGGAAGCAGGCTGGGGAGCAAGCTGACGTCAGGACTAGTGCTGAATGTGCTGCAAGCTTGTTTAATTTTTGTTTCTCCCCCTCTCTTCTCTGATTCATTTTATAAAGTTTATAGGGACAGTCTCAATACCATCTCTAGATGATAGGGGTCTGAAGTTTGTTTTTGGGGGTTAAACTTTGTTCTCCCTGGTTGGGGGGTGGCCATTTGTCTTTGTAAATCTATGTCCTGCTTTTAGGCAAAGAGAGGAAGGAAAGAGAGCTTTCCTGCATCTGTTTCTTCTTGATTGTCTTCAGCTCAACAATCCTTCATATTTTGGGGTGACATATCTCTCACACTAGGTACTTTGCATTTCCATATAAATTTTAGAATCAGCTTGCCAATTTATTTTTATTAAACACCTTCTGGAAGTTTGATTGTGATTGCATTTAATGTATAGATCAATTCAGGAAAAATTGCCATCTTAAAATAGTATCTTTTTATTCATGAACGTATTTTATTTCACCATTTACTTAAGCCTTTTAAAATTTCTTTAGGAATATTTTGTAATTTGTAGGATAGAAACCTTGGACATCATTTGTTAGGTGAATTGTAACATATTTTTTATTTTGTTACCATAAATGGATATTTTACTGGTAGCATATATGAATACAATGGATTTTAAAATATTAAAATACCTACATCTAATATGGAAGACACTGCTTAATTCACTTAATTTTATTATGATATGATATCTTTCCCATTTTAAGAATGAAAGTGAAAAACAAGAATACAAAAGTCCTTGCAGCAACTTGCTTTCTCCCCTTCATCAAGGTTTTCTTAAAAATTGAAATTTTGTTTCCACATCTTCTCACATGCATCTCTCAATAAATTCTAACCTAGTTTACTTCCCTAACAATCTGCTGAGATTCCCATATCTCTTCATTGCAATTTCTAACACCATGCCCAGCAGATCACTACTATTTTCCCCTTATACAATGACTTTTTTTTAGCTTATTATCTTGTTTAATCTCTTGCCATTTTTAACACTGTTGATAGCATTTAACACACCTTTGTTTCTGATTTAAATCATTTCTACATCTCTTGGAACTTGTTTTCAATCTTCTCTGTATAAGCTTTTTCCTTCGTTCAGTCATTTATATTAGGAATCCTATGTTAGCCCTGCTTTCCACTTCACACACTCTTCTTGGATACTTTTATATAATTCTCTGACTTCATTTATTATTCATATGTTGATGACTTTGACATCTGTAACTCCAGGCCAGATCTCTTTACTAAAATCTAGCTTAAAACTGAGCATCATTTCTCAGTCTGGCAACTTACCTCTTAAAGGACAAAGACTAACACAGAAAAAGAAACCTGGGTTTCATCCTTGATTACCACCATCTAGTCACTGCCAAATCATTTCATCTCCTTAATGACTCATAAACCGTGAACTTTTTTCAATTTCCATTGAAATAAACTTAGCTTAGGCCAATATCATCTCTCATTGGAACCGAATCCTGATCATTCCCTAGGCTTCCATTCTTACCATTCTCAATGCAGTATTTACACTGCATACAAAATGACTTTTTTAAACATAAATCTTCCTGACCTAAAAGGGTGAAGCTGAGGCAAAATTAATATAAGTAAGAGTGTTTATTTGGGCCAAGTTTGAGGATTGCAACCCATGAGCATAGATTAGAGTTGCCCTGAATATACTCTCCAATTGGAAGCAGTTACAAGTAGATTTTTAAAGGGAAAAAAAGAGGCAGTTCCTGAGTTATTTATCAAGAATTTACATTAAAATAACGTAAGTTATGGATTAGCTACACATTGTTCTGTATATCACAAATTCTAGGAACATGAAGATAATGGGTGAGGCAGCTAGTCAGGAAAAGAATGACTAAGCAATTGTCCCTGGGCATGGGTGCAGGCATTGGAGGAGTGAAGAGAGAATGGTTTGAAGTTCCATAGTCGTATCTCTCTGGGCCTGCAGACCTCACATAGCTCAGATTGCTCTGAGCTGTTTTTCTTTTCTCAATCTGATTGTGAAACTCTCCTGATCCCCCATTTCTTTCCAGCCCAAGTCTGAGCTACTTAGTGGAACATATTTGACCTTTATGTTCTCAATCAGGTTTATTTCTCTAGCCTCACTTTCTCTCTCTTCTCCAATCTCACATCCAACATTCCAGCAATATTAAACTATTTGTGATTCCCCCAAATGTGCAATGCTCTCTTTTATATCTTTGGACTTTTGCACATGCTGCTCTTGCTGCCTGAAATATTCTTTTCCTCTTTTTTCCTCAACTGACTAACTCCTACTTTAAGTAAATGTTTATCAGAATGATGCTGGGGCTCAGAAAATGATCCTCTAGAGTAGGGTGCTTTGACATGCTAAGAACTAACTTTGAATTTAAAGAAAATTGAAAGGCTTTAGAATCTGTTTCAGAATCATGGTCTCTCTTATCTTCTGTTTCTGCCTGCAAGTGCAGGGAGGGGATCTCTCTGAAATTGCCTTATCTTCCCTTATTCAAAAGGAATGCAATTGTCTTGAACTCCCTCCCTAGGAATCTCAAACAACCAGGGGTATTAATCACCAAAGAGGAGATTAAAAGTCATCACCACATCCAGACAGGCTATTGCCTATTCTTCTGGAGGCTTCTCTGGAACAACTCTCATTACCTGAGAGATTTTATCTGCAAAATAAGACAATCTTTATTCACCATGCAGTTTCTCCCCCTTTCCCTTCCATTATTTGTGAACACTTTCCCTCAAAACTTCAAGACCTTATTCTTTTATGTTATAAAAACTTCACCCATCTGCCCCTTCCTTAAGACTCATATTTTTTTGTGAGGACATTTCTGCATGCACATAATTAAAACGGTTTTATCCTGGTAATCTGTTTATTGTCAGTTTATTTTAGCAGACTCAATTATCAAATCTTCAGAGGAAAAGTTTAAACTTTCCTGCAATATCAAAATGACTACCTTCTAAAACATGTAAATTTTCTCATATTAAACCAATGTGTATAAATTCACATCTAACGTTTCTAATTTGAATTATTAAGTTAGTCGAACAGATAAGAATGTGGTTCAAACTGAAGATACATCAGTAAACATTATCCGATCTGAAGAACAGAAAGAAAATAAAAATTGAAAAATAATGAACAGAGCCTCAGTGGCCTATGAGATACGATTAGTTACTTTCAGAAATCAATATTTTTTTTTTTTAAAAAGTGTGAACTACTAACACATACCACATCATTAATGAATTTCAAAAAGAATTATTTTGAGAGGAATAAAACAGATACTAAAGAGTGCATTTTACCTATTCTAGAACTTCATGTAAATATAATCATATAGCATATATTTATATACTATAACATATGCCTATATTATAGTATATAAATATACGATTATATTTATATACTATATTATTTATTATATACTATAATATATATACTATAATATATTTATAAATATAATCGTATGTTTATATACTATAATATAGGCATATGTTATATAAATGATTATATATAATATATAAATTATATGATTATATTTATATAAGATAATATATGCTATTTATATTATAAAAATATATAGAGCATATATGATTATATTTAGCATACATGATTATATTTACATGAAGTTCTATAATAGGTAAAATGCACTTATGAAAAAAATAAGAAATATATATGGATTAATTTTATGTTGACAAAAGTTAAGCCAAGAAAGGCATACTCATTTAAAATACTGAATCATACTCAATAGCAACAAAAATAATCTATAATCACACATACAACAAACATAAAATGAAATGAAGGAGGCCAGGCACAAAATCAAATACCGAATGATTCAATGTATATATATTTCACAAGTAGGCAAACGTAAACCATGATGTTTAACTATACACAACTTTATGATAAAAGTATAAAGAAAAGCAAGATCGTGTCTTCTATAAAAGTCAACTTTCTGGCTGTCTTTGGAGCTGGAGATAGAAAGGTTTGTGACTGAGATGTTGAGAGTTCTGGCAATATTTTATTTTTGATTTGAGTGCTGGTTACATGAGTGTTCACTTTATAGTAATTTAGGTGAAAATCACTGGTTCAATAAGTGCATTTGCTAAATGTAAGCTGCATCAAAACGTGGACTGTTTCTTGTCTTCAGTGCTTTATCTCTAGTATCTAGCACATAGTAAGCGTTTGATAAATATTTTGAGAGAATGAATGAATGAATTGAGCACACTTTCTGTGTTCAGCTTTCAGCTAGTAGGCATTGCTATGGGGTATGCTCAAACTATAGATAATCTTATCGGGAGAAATAGGAATACCTGCAACATGCAGAGAACAACTGGTTAATTCACAAATTAACTTTTGATTTATTTTTCATTTTCCAGGGTCATGATCTAGTCGTTAAGCTTTATTAATCACCATCGTAATATCATATTTAGCAAATTCCTATTCTCTAAGTAAATGATAGCAGGGTTGGCACTCCACTTTTGCAAACAGGGGTTTCTTTTAAAGTATGCTCCTTTCTTATGAAAGAAATTCTGCCTCATTTGTGAAAATGCACTTAAAAAATCATTATCAATGGCTCTTCATAAAGCTAGTAAAGGCATAATCTGCTAGCTAAATAATCAACTTATTTATTTTAATTATAAATCAATTCTAATTCATTATTTAGTTATTGTCTTCTGCTTAGCTGAATATCCAGGTGTTTGCTTTTGTATGAGAAAATACATCAAAAGACAAATAAACAGGTTATTGCCAATAGAATAGTACCTATAAATTACATTATATTTGCTAGGTCATTTTCTTCTTTTTTAAAATGTTGCTAAAGCCTTCTCTACTATAGAGTTTTGAAAGTAAATAAACTCAATACCATCAAGCTCAACAATGATAAATGTCAATGCAGGAAATAGAGTATAGATAAGTATCATTTCAGTTCATAAACATAAAATGTTCACCTAATAACATTTTAATGTCTTTTTAAAATAGCTTTTGCACATATGGGTTTGTTTTCCAAAAGAAGGAATTTGTTGCAAGGAGCTCCTTACATTTATTGTAAATTCTGAAATTGAAAATTTAGAGAGAGTAGAAGCAGTTATTTAAAAAAAAGTAAATACATTTTAGTATACACTGCCTCCCACAAGAACTAAAGAAAACATTAAAAACAGCAATGCATTAGTAGTGTTTGGTTCTAGAACTCAGAGCAATATTGTTTGTATTGGATTCCATAGACAGTAAAAAAAAATCGTCTTCAAAAATGAATATGATATAATTAGATATCAAAACATATCTTACCAAAAATCACCCTCATTTACTCTTATTTTATTAGGTAAGTGAGGTACTAGGCAAAATCTTTCTTTGTTATTTGTCTAACTCTTATATTTTCTTTGCCCTTTTGCTCTAATCTTAAAGTAGGGTTCTTTCTACATCCTGTTCGTGGGAGATAGGATGGGTTAAGGAAGAATGAGTTGCTGAGATTGCATATAAGAGTAGGTAAGTACAAAGTCAGCATTAGAAGAAACAGAAGAGCCAGGCACAGTGGCTCATTTCTGTAATCCCAGCACTTTGGGAGGCCAAGGTAGGTGAATTGCTTGAAGCCAGGCAAGACCAGCCTGGGCAACAAAGTGAGACTCCCATCTTTACAAAACAAAACAAAATTAGCTGGGTGTGGTGGTGTGTGCCTGTAGTCCCAGGTACTTGGGAGACTGAAGGAGGAATACTGTTGATCACCCAGGAGTTCAGGGCTGCAGTGAACTATGATCACACACGCCACTGCAACAAGACTCTCATCTCTTAAAAAAAAAGAAGAAGAAACAGAAGACTTGTCCATGTTAGAAATGGTGAACAATCTAATGCTGATAATATTTCTACTACGTGCTTAAGTGTTGAATGAACAAAGAAATAGTTGTGGTAGAAGTCTGAAAAGTTGTGTATCTAGTGGGTTGTTTACATGTTTGAGGCCAGTAGAGAGATCGCAGCTGAAACTGTGAAGCCTGATTACAATTCCCTTTGCATAATGGCATTAAATGAATTGACATTCTATTCAGCTGCAAGAATAAACACTGTATTTTTCTGTCTGTCTTCCTTGTCAAGGAAAATAACATTTTTCTTATATCAGGTTTATTGAGACAACATTTACATGGAATAAAATTCAAACTTTTTAAGTGTACAGTTCTGTGAACTGTGAAAAATGAGTAAAGTTAAATGACCATCACTACGACCAAGACATAGAATATTTATATCACTTCAAAAGATTTTCTTGTGCATGTTTGTAGTCAGTCCCATCCACTATCCCAAGCTCTTAGCAAACACTGATCTGTTCTCTATCCCTATATTTTCGCTTTCTTCAGAACAATGTAAAAGCAAAATATAACATGTAGCCTTTTTAATCTGGCTTATTTGACTAAGTGTAATGCTTTTGAAATTGATCCATGGTTTTACTTATTACAGTAGGTTCTTTTTATTGCTGAGTAGCATTCCATTTTATAAATGTGCCATGTGTTGCTCAGCCAGTCACCAATTAGTGTATATTTGGGGTTATTTCTACTTTTTTTGGTGATTATCAATTAAGGTGCTGTATATATTCACATATAGTTTTTTTCCTGAGGACATGTCTTCATATCTAGTTATGAAGGATATGTTTAACTTTATCAGATACTGTTAAACAGTTTTGCAAAGCTGCTGTGTTATTTTGCTCTACATACTCCCCAAGACATCCCTCATTCTGATAGGTGTGAGTTTGTGGGCTTTAATTTGCATTTCCTTAATCACTAATGATGTTTATCATCTTTTCATGTGCTTATTTACCATTTGTAAATCTGTACTGGTGAAATGTCAAGGAAAATATTCTTTAAGCTGAAAAGGGCAAGATGTATTTGGTGCATCTTGAAATTCTCTCTCTTCTCTGAGAACTACTCTCCCCCGCAAGGATGGCTCCTGGCAGCCATGTTTATATTCTGAGACCTCACCACTGTCTTACCACGGGTAACTGGACCTGATTCAGGAGATATCAATCCAATGACTGGACTGGATAAATCAGAAGTCTGAAGCAGCTGTATCATTTAGCTATAGATATTAATTTGGAATGGTGCTGAACACATTAGTTTTGGCCTGTTATTAGGGTCCATGTATAAATGGAGCCAGTCTGAAAAGAGAAAGAGAAAAAATAAAAACAGATGCACAGAGAGAATCATATCTGAAATGATGTGGTCCCAGAAAAAGAGATGGTTTCTAGTAGCTTTCCAGTTTGGGAATTCATAAAGTCTAGGTTCACTTTCTATTCTTAATTCTCTGTGAGATAATCCTATATTCTTTCCATAATTTTCCCTTTTGATTACACTCACTTAAATTAGTTTGGTTGTGTTTTTGTTCCTTGTTACCAAATGATTCCTGACTAAAATAACAAAAAAAAAGATGATTTCGAATGACTGAAAAGCAAAATAGAAAACCATTAAAATTAAGAGATTTCAGCATTTATGTGTGCTGGGTTGTTTAATCAGACAAAATGAGTCCAAGTATTGAAGCCTGCAAGGCCGGTAGCTTCTTTCTGAGCCTTTCCCTGTGCAATTATATCACCGTACTTTGTAAGTAATGGCTTGCTACACTAAACCACAGCTGGTTTGACCTGATACTGATAACTGAAACAAAGCCAGCAATCTAAAAACTAGACAGCAATCTATGAGGAAGCCTGGATCATAATATGAACTAATCAAGATTCTCTAAAATATTTGATTGGCTGAACCAATAAGATTCTCAATTGTTTGTGATGAGTCTAAATGTGGGAGTAGAGGGAAAGCAGGAGCCGCAGGAGCAGTGGAAGCAGAGGCAGAGAAAAGCTGAGTCACTATTACGTTGAAGCACTGTTATAGAGAGCAGTAGATACTCATTTCTGAGATGTTCACTGAACTTCAGTCACTAATGCCACTGCAGCAGCTAGACAGTTTCTTTTCTCTCTTACTTGCTCATGGACCTTTATAAAATACCACCAGTTATTAGGGTAACCTACATCTGTCTCTATTATTTTAGCAGTTTGGCCATCTCCTTGCATTCATAAAGAGCTGTGGGGGGCCAAGGGAATGCATCCCCCTTCACCCTCTGAAGGTTTGCTGAAAAAAATCGACTCACAAAATATTAATAGGAGAAATGGCATACAAATTTACTAACATACACATAGAAAAGAACCAGAGTTTTTTCCCTAACCCCGCAATGCGGTGCAGAAGCTTGTATACATAGCATCTTGGAGGTTACAGAAAGAGTAGAGGCCCAGAGCATAGCCCGAAAAAGGTTAGATGGTAAAACAGGTTATAGTGTCAAGACAGGTTATGAGAAGGAAAGAAGAGGAGGCCAGGCTAGCAGCGGTGGTCTTGTTATGTAGATTAAACCTCACAGTTAGCAGTCCTCAGAGAGAATAGGTGGTTAAGTGTTTCAGTCCTTTAAGGCATCGGACTCTCAGTTAATCTTTCCTAGATCTGGACATAGGAAGGCCTCAGAGAAACTCTGGCTGCCTCAGTGCAGATTCTCTACAGATACAAATCTCCCCAACAAAAGACAGCTTTGCAGCTTTGCAGGGCTTTTTTTTTTTTTTTTTTTTGGTTAACTTTCTGAACAGCCATGTCAAATTATGTCATAGAAGTATATTTTGGGGTAAAATATTTGGATTTACTTCAAGCTTAGCTAACGCTTTGTGAAATCAAGAAAATTAAATCCTATAGAGATAAATATAAAGTCCTGCTCTTAGGTTTAAATAATGAAATTACATATTCTTTTACCAGTATATGTGGAAAAAAATTGAATATTAAAATGACTCTAAGCTCATTTAAAGTAGCGGTGGGGAAGTGGCATGCAAAAGAAAGAAAAAGCTATTATTCTGTAAGGCTGCATCAATAGAAAGGTAGTGTCCAAACCCGTGGAGGTGATGAGCCTCCTTTAACTGGTCAGAATGGGTCAGAAACATTGTTTGTAGTTCTGAGTTATATATTTTAACAAAACTCTTGGCTTAGTAGAGCTGTATTTATTGAAGGATAAACAGAACCAAGAATGATAAAGAAATCATATCACTGGAGAAAGAACTATGAAACTCAGAGAGGTTAGCCTGAGAAAGAGAAATTTAGAAGAGTATATGGACTAATGTCTTTACATATATGAGTGCTGTAAATGCAAATGGAGGATAAGAAATTTTGCATGAATCCAGAGAAAAGTCAGGTATAGATTCAAATTATGTGTAGATTTCACATCAGTAGGATGAATACTTAATAACAAGAATTGTTGAAAAATGGAACTCTGATGACTTGTGACATAATAACAAGCCCAAGCCACAAATCCCAAGAGGGGCTGGACAAAAATTAATCAAGGATATTTGTAACTAAAATTTCTTTCTAGCCTGAATTTCTGATTTAAGTAAATATTACTCTTGGAAACAGTTTTCTCTCCTTCTGGATGCTTATCTCCTTGAGGGCAATAACTTGGCCTTTACTGTGTTTTTAAAAGTATCTAAATTCTGAATGTAATTCTTGCAAAACTATTCATTGTTTTAAAATGGCCTTTCGTATGTATGTTCTTCTCTCTCTTTCCTCTCTACTCTGCCAAACAAATATATAAAATGCCAGTGAATAGCAAATAGTGATATCTGTTCTTTTCAAAAAATGGATTACTCTGTCCTACATTCCTTGAGGACTTCTTATCATTCTGGCTTCTTCTCCAAAGAAATTCACCGACAGCCTGTTTCCCAATCAATGGAATGCTGTTTTCATAATATATCATCCATCAGACATTCCTCTGGCAGGAGCAGGAGGTCGGGAACTGCCCTTTCAAAAACTTTAATGGAAAACAATACAATGATCAAACTTATGTTAAACAGGCTCAGAGGCAAAGCTGTGTCCCTGCCTATGAGTGAAAAATATATTTCTCTTTAATACCTCTAGACAGAGGTGAAGGAGGGGATAGGAAACCAAGTCCTGAAATAAACACAGGATTGGAAATCAAGAGACTCTGAATTTAATCTCAGCAAAGACGTTAAAGTAAAGGTGTAATCTCAGGGAAGTGAGTTCTCTGTGCCTGTTTCTTCATTTCTCACCTAATGGCCCTCTGACACCTGATCTCACACACTGGTAGATTCCTCATTGCCATGACCTCTTAAATATAAATAGAGAAGGTTTCCCCATAAAAAGAGAGAAACCCTGGTGCCACTACTAGGCACCCATCCACTCTTTTTTTTTTTAAATCAAGATTATATTTCTCTCTTCTTGTTTACTATAAGACACCATGCTGTATTATATTCCACTATACACAAACTGGGCAAATAATTAAACTCAATTAAAAGCTAAAGGAACATTGGCAAACAAACTATATAATCATGGAGGTCAAAAGACTTGCTCTAACCGTGTACTGTTCAGCAATAAAGTATATTCATCAATAAGAATAATCATTAAATTATTTGGCTCACTTTCCTGGAGTTCCAGGAATTCTCATTGGCTCATTATAAGACCATCTTAATTTTATTCAGATCTTGGGTCCTGGATCAATCACATATTAACTGCGTATGCTTTCATAAGTGGTTTTGTTTCTCTGGCTCTCAGTCTCCTTCTCTGTAAGATGAGGTGATGAGCCTCCTTTAACTGGTCAGAATGGGTCAGAAATATTGTTTGTAGTTCTGAGTTATATATTTTAACAAAACTCTTGGCTTAATAGAGCTGTATTTATTGCAGGATAAACAGAACCGAGAATGATTTAGAAATCATATCACTCGAAAAAGGATTGTGGAACTCAGAGAGAGTAGCCTGACAAAGAGAAGTTTAGGAGAGTATATGGACTACTGTCTTTATATATGTGTGTGCATATATATATATATATATATATGACTTTCACAGTTATGGAAAGTACCTAGCACAGGCCTTGGTACTTGATAGGCCTTTCTCAAGTGCTACTTCCATTTCTCTGTCTTATTTTCAGGTCCTTGGATCCTCTGTTTCTCTTGACTCCTCCAGGGCTTTGTCTTCCATCTCAAGTTCCTTTTAAATACATTTTAAGCCTTATCATGAGCCTCCTCTGGACCACTTTCACCTGCACCTAGACTAGCCAGGACTTTAATAGAAAATCACATTTTTAAAAGCAGTCCTGTGGATATCTATTTCCCTCTTGAAATCCTTGGGATTATTTTAACATTTGAAACAAACATTCCAGAACTCCTCTACAAAGATCCAACATCAGTTTCTCAGGGAAGAGGAGCATGTTCTCCCAAGGGATAATGCTACCTATCCTTCCTATCTTACAAAGCAGCTGTGATGATTTTATTTTTTATTTAAAAAAGGCAATAAAAGTGACACTTTGAATAGCTTCCAGTGGTAGGGAAGTTTTATTATTGAAGTTGAAGAATCTGCTCTTCAATCTGCTGGGAAACTTTATTTTTCTGACAATGAATATGAAACCTCACAGCAATTAAAGTTATCTTTCTAGCTTGCTACATCAATGTCCCTTCCATTGTGCCTCTGAATCTCGTGGTATTCACTGTCAGCAGCTAGTGATTACTGAAGCAGTCACTGTAGCATGAAACCCTTCCTCAGCATTGCAGGAAGTTAATGGCATGTTCCTCATTGCACAGAGAGAATTCTGATTTTGATAAGATAAACCAACAGTGAAAATAGATTTAACCAAGAAGGAAACAGTAGTTATTGCTTTGTCCTTTTTGTTTTCCTGCATATGTTGTGACAGGACTACAGCAAGGGGACAGTGAATGTTTGGTTCTCTATTCTGATGGAGTATTCAAATATAAATAATTCCCATGTCAATGATAAACATCTTTATTGCTAAGAGAACTGTCATAAAAAGTGTCAGGGGATCTCTTCGTACACTTTAAATATTAGGACTGTGTATGGAGATGCTCTTACTCATTTCGTGACAGTAGGGTGTGCAGTTTGAGCTCTATTTCCTTTTTATTTATTTATGTATTTATTTTGAGACAAGATTTGGCTGTGTTGCCCAGGCTGGAGTGCAGTGGCGTGACCTCAGTTCACTGCAACCTCTGCCTTCCAGTTTCAAGTGATTCTCGTACCTCAGCCACCCAAATAGCTGGGATTACAGGTGCCTGCCACTACGCCCAGCTACTTTTTGTGTTTTTAGTAGAGATGGGGTTTTGCCATGTTGGCCAGGCTTGTCTCGAACTCCTGGCCTCAAATGATCCGCCTGCCTCGGCCTCCCAAAGTGCTTGGATTGCAGGTGTGAGGAACCACACTCGGCCTGAGCTCTATGTTTACTTGTGGCATTGGGTTGTTTTTTAGACATACACCTTCTCTATCCCCCAGCTTCCTTCCTTAATGTAATGAACTTGTCAGATCCCAGAATCTGGGGTGAAGACAATGGCAGAGAACAAAGTGACAACAATTGAAGTGGGAAGTGACTTTGATTCTATCAGTTTCATTCATTCTTTCCCTTACTCATAAAACCTATATTAAGCACTTACAATATGCCATGCATTTGTAGGGCAAAGGGCATTCCCTCCCTGCTAAAGTTTGACGTTTGAGTCTGAAAAATGAGCTGACAGTAGATTGACAGGAGAAAAGGCATACAAAATAATTAACAAATTCATGTATATGGACATGGGAGTTCTGCAAATATGAGACTCAAAGAAGAGCCAGATGAGTGAGGTTTTTGTACTGTATAGAAAGGAATACAGGCTTGAAGTAAAGTGACAGGTTATGGGAGGGAGAAGGGAGGAAAGGCATGGTGAGCAGAGGCTGTCATATTATCCAAATGAAACTTCACAGGAAGCAGCCCCTAGAAAGAATAGATGGTAGCCTGTAGTTAAAGTTTCTCTGTCAGACCTTTAAAAATGTCAGACTTTTAATCTCCTTTTCCTGTGAGTAAACGTTTCCTAGATCTGGAAAAGGCAACGTATTAGGCGTTCTTGCATTGCTATAAAGAAATACCTGAGACTGGGTAATTTATAAAGTAAAGAAGTTTAATTGGCTTATGATTCTGCAGGCTGTACAGGAAGCATGGTGTTGATATCTGCTCAGCTTCTAGGGAGGCTGCAGTGAGTTTTTATTCATGGCTGAAGGCAAAGGGGGGAGCTTGCATATCACATGGCAGGAGCAGGAGCAAGACAGAGTGGGTAGGGGAGGTGCCACACACTTTTAAACAACCACATCTCTCAAGAACTCACTACTATGAGGACAGCACCAAGCCATGAGGGATCTGCCCCCATGACCCAAACACCTCCCACCATGCCTCACCTCGAACATTGGGCATTACATTTCACCATAAGATTTGGCAGGGGACAAATATCCAATCTATATCAGCAAATAAGGGAACCTGAGAGAGAAAGCCTGTTTGCATCCACTTTGATAATGTAGAAATTTTTCTACAGATACAAATCTCTTCCACAAAGGATAGCTTTTCAAAGCTATTGCATCTGCAGCCCCTCTAAATAGCCATCTTGAAATATGCCAAAGAAGTATATTTTGGGTTGGCATACTTTGGTTTCCTTCATATTGTACTAGGTGTTAAGGCACAAAGATGACCTGATACTCCAATAAATCACTTCTTAAGTGATATAGACATTTAATTAGTTAATGACACAGTCTACTTAGTCTATACACAACTAGCAACATATCTAAATATATAGAAAGTACAATGAATGTTCAGAAGAGGAGCAGACTTAACTTGGCCTGAGAGAGTCAGGTGGGGCTTGAAAGACTTGAGAATTGTCAGGTGAATAGCTGGGATGGGGTGGGGGTGTACATAATTTTAACAGAGGTAAAACAAACGTGTAGAGTCAGGGAGGCTCAAGAGAAGGCATGTTTATAAAACTGCATCTAGTTTGCTATTCCCATAGCATTACATAGTTTATGTTTTCACTGGATAAGCCAAATTAAAAATATGTATATACTGTCAGCCATGCAGAGTGACTGTGACATTGTTCTTAGTTTTATAAAACTAGGTTCAGTCCACATGAAATCCAACTGTGGATAAAGATGAATTTTAATGAATTGCAGAACTAAGAGAACTCAGGCCACTGAAGCTTACTTTCCATAGGTGCACTGACATTACCATATCTGTCAAAATGCAATTATGTGGATAAAACTGTGCAAGATTTGTATTAAAGAACGGTCATGAGATTTCTCTAGTTATATAAAATCACAAAGATGAGTTGCATATAAGTAACACTTAAGTTCTGTTTCAGTCCCTATATGATATGAAATGGAATTCCATAAATTTAAACCAAAATAAAAAATCATGGTCAAGCAATATAAAAAATTATATTGCAAAACTTAAGTCATAATTGGAACCAGTAATTCCCCTTCTCCAATGAAATAAGGCTATGTTTTGGAAGTGAAGATAAGGACTACTGTATCACTGTTAGGCAAGTCAGATGTTTTGACCTACTTTTCTTATGGCAAGATATATGTGCCTGATTTATTACCTCTACCATTTGTTGCCAATGACAAATATTTATAGGAAAAGATGAATTAAGTTTAGTATATAGTAGGCTATTTATTTGTTTGTTTGCTTTCTTTTTATTTAGTCTTCACAATAGGCCTAGGAAATTGGTGCTATTATTTGCTTGTTGTTATTAGTGGTGTATATATGTATATGTATGCGTTTTATTTTAGGAAGTGGAGGCAGAGGCGGTTGGGTCAGCTTACCTAGTAATTGAAGTGATGGAGAAGTACGGAGATGGCTTCTGTATTTGTCTGTTTCACGTTGCTGATAAAGACATACCTGAGACTGGGCAATTTACAAAAAAAAGAGATTTAATTGAACTTACAGTTCCACATAGCTGGGGAAGCCTCATAATCATGGCAGAAGGCTAGGAGGAGCAAGTGCTGTCTTACATGGATGGCAGCAGGCAAGAGAGAATGGGGAAGATGCAGAAGTGGAAACCCCTGATAAAGCCATCAGATCTCATGAGATTTATTCACTATCACGTAAACATTATGGGTTAAACTGCCCTCCTGATTCAGTTATGTCCCACTGGGTCCCTCCAACAACAAGTGGGAATTATGGGAGTACAATTCAAGATGAGATTTGGGGTGGGACACAGGCCAAACCATATCATTTTGCCTCTGGCTCATGCCAAATCTCATGTCCTCACATTTCAAAACCAATCATACCTTCAAAACAGTCCCCCAAAGTCTTAACTCATTTCAGCATTAACTGAAAAGTCCACAGTGCAACATCTTATCTGAGACAAGGCAAGTCCTCCTGCCTATGAGCCTGTAAAATCAAAAGCAAGCTAGTTATTTTCTAGATACAATGGGGATACAGACATTGGGTAAATACAACCATTCCAAGTGGGAGGAATTGGCCAAAACAAAGGTGCTACAGGGCCCATACAAGTCCAAAATCCAGTGGGGCAGTCAAATCTTAAAGCTCCAAAATCATCTCCTTTGACTCCATGTCTCACATCCAGGTCACACTTAAGACTGTACCCTGTGGCTTTGCAGGGTATAGTCTCCTTCCTGGCTGCTTTCATGGGCTGGCATTGAGTGTCTTTAGCTTTCCCCAGTGCACAGTGCAATCTGTCAGTGAGTCCACCATTCTTGCAGTGTGGAGGATAGTGGTCCTCTTCTCATAACTCCAGTAGGCAGTGCCCCAGCAGGGATTCTGTGTGGGGGCTCCAACACCACATTTCCGATCTGCACTGCCCTAGCAGAGGTTTTCCATGAGGGCCCAACTCTGCAGCAAACTTTTGCCTGGGCATCCAGGCATTTCCATATATATAGGAAGTCTAGGCAGAGGTTCCGAAACCTCAATTCTTGACTTCTGTGCACCTGCAGACTCAACACCATGTGGAAGCTGCTAAGGCTTGGGGCTTCCACCCTCTGAAGCAAAAGCCCAAGTGATACCTTGGCCCCTTTCAATCATGACTGGAGTGGCTGAGACAGAGGACACCAAGTCCCTAGACTGCACACAGCACAGGGACGCTGGTCCTGGGCCAGGAAACCATTTCTCCTAGATCTCCAGACCTGTGATGGGAAGGGCTGACCTGAAGACCTCTGACATGCCCTGGAGACATTTTCCCCATTGTCTTGGGGATTAACATTTGGCTCCTTGTTACTAATGCAAATTTCTGCAGCCAGCTTAAATTTCTCCTCAGAAAATGGGATTTTCCTTTCTATCACATTGTCAGGCTGCCAATTTTTCAAAGTTTTATGCTCCGCTTCCCTTATAAAACTGAATACCTTTAACAGCACCCAAGTCACATCTTGAATGCTTTGCTGCTTAGAAATTTCTTCCACCAGTTACGCTGAATCATCTCTCTTAAGTTCACAATTCCATAAATCTCTAGGGCAGGGGCAAGATACTGCCAGTCTCTTTGCTAAAATATAACAAGTCACCTTTGCTGTAGTTCCCAACAAGTTTCATCTCCATCTGAAACCACCTCAGCCTTAACCTTATTGTTCATATCACTATCAGCATTTTTATCAAAGCCATTCAACAAGTCTCTAGGGAGTTCCAAACCTTCCCATGTTTTCCTGTCTTCTTCTGACCCTTCCAAACTCTTCCAACCTCTGCCTGTTACCCAGTTCCAAAGTTTCTTCCAGAGTTTTGGGTATCTTTTCAGCAATGCCTCACTCTACTGACACCAATTTACTATATCAGTCCATTTTCACGCTGCTGATAAAGACATACCCAAGACTGGGCAATTTACAAAAAAAAAAAAGAGGTTTAATTGGACTTAACAGTTCCATGTGGCTGGGGAAGCCTCATAATCATGGTGGGAGGCAAGGAGGAGCAAGTACTGTCTTACATGGATGGCAACAGGCAAAGAGAGAATGAGGAAGATGCAAAAGTGGAAATCCCTAATAAAACCATCAGATCTTGTGAGATTATTCACTATCATGGGAACAGTATGGGAGTAACCACCCCATGATTCAGTTATCTCCCACTGGGTCCCTCCCACAACATGTGGGAATTATAGGAGTACAATTCAAGATGAAATTTTGGTGGGAACACAGAGCCAAACTATATCAGCTTCCCTCCACTGTCATAGGTTCTTTAGCTGGGCTCCAAATTAAATTGACATAAGACAGATTAATAGGAGAAAAACCATATTTAATCATATACATATGCACAGGAGTTTTACAAACACAGGAGACTTAATGAAGGGCCAGACGATTAAAACTTATATAGCACCCTAAGCTACAGAAAGGAATAGGGAATTGGGGCTTTTGGGGGCAGCGATGAAGAGAAGTTATGGGAGGGTGAAAGGAGAAAATGTATGCTGGATAAAGCTTGCCTTGTTATGCACATAAAAAATCTGTCAGGTTAAAAAACATTGCCATGGGAGCAGCCCTCTTTCTGATACAGATGCATTTACAAATGTAGATTTCCTTTATAAATACCAATTTTTTTTACAAAAGGGCAGTTTTTCAGAGCTACTCTTGTATATGCAGTTTATTAAAATAAACAGCTATAAATATACAAAATATATTTTGGAGTGGCATACTTTAGTCTCCTGTTTTTGTTTTTGTTTTTTTTTTTTTTTTTTTTTGAGACAGAGTCTCACTCCGTCACCCAGGCTAGAGTGCAATGACCAGATCACAGTTCACTACAGCCTTGACCTCCCAAGCTCAGGTGATTCTCTCACCTCAGCCTCCAAGTAGCTGGGACTACAGGAGTGTGCCACCACCACCACATCCAGCTAATTTTTTGTATTTTGAGTACAGATGGGGTTTCACCATGTTGTCCAGGCTACTCTTGAACTCCTGGGTTCAAGAGATACACCCATCTTGGCCTCCTAAAATGCTGGGATTACAGGCATGAGCCATGGTGCCAGACCCTATTGTCATCTTTTTAGGTGGTGTGTCCTGAGCCCCAACATCCACATATTATGCTAGTAAGCTCTAATAAGACCAAAAGTTGGCCAGGATCAGGGTGTAGACAATAGCCTGGCACTATAGAAGCTAACATTTTCAACTCTTCTACTACTTTTTTATGTTAATGCTCCTCTTGAATCAAACTGGTTCAAAACCTGCCTAGTGTAGTCTTTATTCCCTACTGACCTGGTCTGTTACGCCTCTGATCTAAAATGAATTTATTTAAGTTACAGATGCTCTTTAAATGTGCCCAAGCTCTTCCCAGAAGTGTTAGGTGAATTCACTAATGTCTTTCACCTTTGAAATTCTGGAATTATTGTCTGTACTGCTAAATTAGCACTCATTATATGAACAGATATTTATCAGATTATTTGTATAGTTTTAAAACAATGTTATTGTTATATATATAATTTGTGTTATATCTGTGTGCCTTATAAGATGCTCTGTTCCCTATGTCTAGTCCAGTGGTTTACAGGGGTAAACGTTCAGTATATTTGTTCATGATTAATGCAATCAAAGAATATTTAATTGAGCCATAGGAACATCAGCTTATGGCCTTGATTTTTTTAGCACCAGGAATTAACCCATCTGGGAACACAAGTTTTCTATTCTAGTATTTATTTCTTTGTATATAGAGTTCTAGAAAATGATATGTCATACACGTTTAATGTGTAAATTATAATTAAGTACAAGAAAACAGCTTGACGTATCAAAATTGCATCAAATTATTACCTTGAGAGGATTTACTGGCTCTTTCCAATTTCTACTTGTATTTTTTTTTATCCTTCTTGACAACATCACAAAGGGACTGAGGAACAAATGCGGCAGATGCTGTGTGTCTGTATTTTCTGTATTCAGACTGTGTATAGATAGTACGTGAATCAGACTGTGTATAGATAGTACGTGAACCAGACTGCAACATTGCTCATATGCTCATTTAGACTGCTGACATGATAGATGCTGATGACCACAGTAAAACCCATTGGGAGAACTGCCAAACTGAAATAATCATCAGGATTTGGGCCATTTAGAGTTCATGAATGTTTACATTTTCAGTAGTTTTAGAGAATTTAGGTCTCCTTTTAGAGCTACCATTCTAATTGTTTCCAGCTTCAGACTTCTCCAGATTGTAAAACTTCAGGTAAATACTCATAGAATTATATTTGTAAAGGGTTATACACAACTATGTAGGAGTTGCTTTTCCTGAAAGCTTTTATCATAAGCGACTATTGATCATCAATTAATTTAGCACCAGGAACTAACTCATCTGGGAACACAATTTTTCTATTCTAGTGTTTATTTCTCTGTATACAGAGTTCTAGAAAATGATATACCATACATATACAATGTGCAAATTATAATTAAGCACAAGAAAACAGCTTAAGGTATCAAAATTACATCGAATTATTACCTTAAGAATAATTTTTAAGGTAATAGGAAAAGTTTCTCAAATATATGGTTTGACCAAAATTATTTTCTTCCACCACTTCTCTTGTTTTATGTTAAATTTTTCTTAAAGAAAAATCCAGATGGGAGCATGACTTGCTGATAACCAATCGATATATAATTCTTTTCTCCTCAAAACTGTCTTTACACAACAGGAGACAAAATAAAAAGAATGCCAAGTACGAGATTGATTTCTCCAAGTTCCATGATTCAATAAAGTTCTGATCCTTAAGTAGAGACAACAGTAATTCTTCTTATAAATAGAAGATTGCAGCTGGGCACAGTGACTCACGCCTGTAATCCCAGCATTTTGGGAGGCCAAGAGGGCGGATCACCTGAGGTCAGGAGTTTGAGATCAGCCTGGCCAACGTGGCAAAATCCCATCTCTACTAAAAATACAAAAATTAGCCGGGCATGGTGGTGTGTGCCTGTAATCCTTGCTGCCCAGGAGCTGAGGAAACCCGTGTGGCAGAGGCTGCAGTGAGCTGAGATTGCGCCACTGCACTCCAACCTGGGAGACACAGCAAGAATCTGTCTCAAAAAAAAAAAAAAAAAAAAATAGAAGATTGCAAATTTTACTTCCACAGATAGCCTAGTCAGCTAGAGTGACAAGGCTGACCAAAGTTTATGCTGGATGTAAGTTTAGGCTGTTTTGATCAGGATATCTAGGCCTTAAACTTATGAATCTCCCATACTGCTACTTGTTTCTCCATCTCAGGCCCAGACCTGCACGCCATGTGCAAGTATTTCCTGGATCAATCTTCCTGTTATTGAAATATTCGATGTAGTATAAGCTTCAATATCCCCCTTGTCATTTTGAGCCTCACCTTGCTCCCCCTTCGCCTTTTCCCAACTATCTGTCCGGCAATCCCTGCTTATATGCTTTGCTCAGCTTGGTCTTTCAGTGCCTCCCTACTGCAATAGTCCCTCTGCCTCTATTGCAATAGTCCCCCTTAATGAAGTGTTTTCTTACTAACTTCCAAAATTCCATGTTTTTGTTATGTCAGGGTGGCGGTTGTGGAATTTAGACAGCAGAAACTATCGTATTCTAGAATTTCCCCCACAAATAATTACATAAACCAGGCTTCAATTTTCTCATATCTGAAATGAGAATAGTGGTTTCTTCCTGCTTCCACCAGAAAAACATACAAGTGGTCCTCAATTTATGATGGAAGTTGCATCCCAATAATCCCATTGTGAATCCAGGAGCATATTGAATGCATATCACTTCTGTACCACTGTAAAGTCAAAAAATCAAAAGTTGGCCATGTAAGTCAGGGACTGTCTATATTCAGGGTGACACATGAGAAGACATATTTTCCTGTGAGTTATTTTGAGTCTGGTGCTGTGTGAGATAATTACAAGCTGTTATTATTATTCCCATTAATATTGTAGGGGATGAAAGGTGTGATCCTTTTCTTCACCCACTGTAAGTGTCACAGCTGACACTCCTATAATAGAAGGCAGGCTAACAAGAGAAAAGCATACAAATTTATTTAATTAAAGTTTTATGTGACACGAGAGACTTCAGAAATGAAAACCACAAAACCCAGGGAAAACAGTTTTTATGCTAAGGTTTCTGATTTGATGATTTAATGAAGTACAGATAGCCATGTAGAAATGTGACTGGACAAGAGGGTAACAGATTGAGGGGGAGGCAGATTCAGCAAGACCTGTCTGTTCAGATTCTTCTTGGTTTCTCTGTGTAGCATTTCTTCCTCCTAGATCTGTGGCAGGACCTCTCTAGAATGAAAGTCTTCAAGAAAAAAGGAATAGAATGACTTTTCTAGGTTTTATAGCTTGCTTCCTGGGACAGGATATTGGAGTTTCCATGCTCTGCCTTGGGAAAGAGGAATTCTGGTTACTATGAGTTGCTTCAGGTAAGAAAAAAAAAAGGAAGAAATGGAAGGACAGGAGAAAGTCAGAGACTCAGAGATTTTGTTTCTGAGGCTGTTTCTGAGGACTTCCAATCTCCTTTAGTTCAAAGTACTCGGCATGCCAAAGCATGATACTTTGAGGTATTATTTTCTGGACCCCAGCAATATCAATGACGTCTGTTAATCCAGTGGTTTTCCAAGTGTGGTCCTTGAAAGGCTTTGGTCCAGTAGTAGCAGTGTTACTTGAGAACTTGTTAGAAATGCAAATTCTTGGGTCCTACTTCAGATCCATCAAATCAGAAACTCTCAGTCTTAGGTCCAGCAATTTCTGTTTTAATAATCCCTCCAGGTAGTTCTGATGCATGTTCAAGTTTGATAATTTAACAACTATTTAAAATATATGAGTCTGAAAAAATACTTTTTCTTTCTTTGGCATGAGCTTTGAAAAGATTTGTATGCAACACCAGTTGTAGTTACCCACACCTAAAAATAACGCCTAAATGCCTTAAAGTCATTTTAAATAATGCGATTATAGACATTCTTTCTGGTAGATAATATGGATGTTTGACTCATTTCTTATTCTTATTTCTTTGATTCTTGAGGAGATATGAATGAACGTAAGAGACACATTTTCTGAAGCAGAGCCCTAGAATTCCTCTCACATACTACTCTCATTATGATAAAAATCACTATTGATGGATGACTCCTATACTCTGTGAGATATCAAGCCCTATTAGTCACTCATTTATGCAATTTAAATGCTGGATTTTGTTTTCAGTGCTGCAGGCCCATTACCAAAAAGGGCCCAGCTGTTACTTTTTTGCTTTGGGGACATTCTCTGCAAATTCAATGGGTTTTGCTTCAATTCAGAAAATGGAAAGCATTAGGTTTGTAACAGTAATTATAGATCTCTTCAGGGCTCTTGTAGTAGCAAGCCAGAAAGAAGAATAGTAGTAATTGGTTAGATTCATCAAAAGGGCAAATTTATTCTCACAACATCTTTTTGCACTGGGCAAGGGTCCATTGAACACTTGGACTGATAGGCGCAATGTTAGATTTATATGCATACCCAACATTTGGGTGGCACTTTTAAAAATACATTCAATGAGTATTTTTTCCATATTTATGTTCATAAAACTCATATTAGGTAAGATGAATGACCCACTACTTTGAGCAGATAAAATATCTCATTCTTTTGACTTACTATTTTCCTTTTAAAGTGGAGGCAGTGGGAAAACTTATGCAATTAACAATGGAGACTAAATTCTGTAGTTTTTTTCTCCCCCCTGGAAGAGGAAGATGCTTCTTTGATACACTTAACTCCTGTGGACACATCTCTAAGCATTCCAACTTACATTTTTAGCAAATAAGATTTTTCACTCCTCTTTAGCTTCTCCAAGTCAAAAGTATGGCAAGGCCCCACTCCTATCATCAAGCTAAGTAGCCTGGCATCAGGTTAAAATGGGAAATACTGTAGAGGAAATACCCACATAATAGGAGTGGATGGAGGATACTTATGGAGAGAAAAATATATAGTTCAAAATATTGAAGGGAAGGATAAGAACTCAAGGCTTCTGGCTCATTCTGTTGTTTCTATGTGCTGAGATTGATCAGTTTTGTAGTGTGAAACTGTTTTACTTCAAGGAAGTCATACCTAATATTAAAAGGCAGTGATCCCTTACTTTTTATGAGTTGTGGTAGGAATTGCTTTTCCTGAAAACTTTGAGATCACCAAGCGATTAAGCATGTATGACCAGGGTTGGGGGTGGGCAACACCTGTGGCTGAGAATAAAATTGCTTCTGTCATGGAATGTGAATTCTGTTGCTAGCATGTTCCTTTCGGAAGTTGATAAATTGGAGGAAGGGTTGAAAACAATGTAAAGATGTAGGAAAAACTCTATTACATTATTTTTCTCAAGTAGATTTACTAGCAGTTTCAACAAGAAGGCAGAGTCTGTGGTTAAAAGGCATCAAACTAGAATTTAAACCACTCTAATGTTGGGCTCAGAACACAATACCCAAAAGTATGATACTTTGACGTGTTGAGTACATTGAACTGAAGGAGGCTGAAAGTTCCTTAGATGCAAGAAATTCCCTCTGAACTTCTGCGCCTTTTCTTCTTCTCCTCCTATTTCTCTCATGAAGCAGGTTCTAGCAACTGAAATTCCTCTTCATAGAAAGCTTTGAAGATGATGGAGGAGCTGTTAGAGGTTCAAATATAGAGAAGAAAATATGAAATAAATGCCAATTAGTATTAACAACTGAATATCAAGTTCTAGGAAAATATGTTTTATAGCACTATGAAGAAGCATATTCCCATTTGTTTGATCCTCTAGGTGGAAATGGAGAATTAATATTTGTTGAGAATGAAATAAATTACCTGTGCATTGAACCCAGTTATATTCTGAGTCAGAATCCCATCTCATGTTCCTCATTAAAGAAGTGAGAGAGAATAAAACCAAAATGAGGCATTTAAAAACTACTTTACATAATCTTTTTTTTATTCTTTTTTCTTTTCTTCTGTCTCTCTCTCTCTCTCCTATTTATTTAGTTTTATTCTCAGAGACAGAATCTCACCCTGTGTCCCAGGCTGGAGTGCAGTGGTGTGATCATAGCTCACTATAAACTGTAACTCCTGGGCTCAAGCAATCCTCCCCTCTCAGCCTCCTGAGTGAGACTACAGGCACTCACCACCATGCTCAGCTAATTAATTTTTTTGTTTTAAGCAGGGTCTGACCATGTTGCCCAGATTGATCTCAAACTCCTAGGCTCAAGGGATCCTCCTGCCTCAGCCTCCCAAAGTGCTGGGATTACAGGAGCGAGCTACCATGCCCAGCCATAGTCTTATTTCTAAAGTTTACCTTATCAGTGTCACATGTCTTGGAGGTTTCAGCTTATTAATTCCATCCAGTTTTTTTTTTTCTTAGCAGAGATCAAAACGAAGGATGCAATATGTCAAAGTTTAACAGCTGCTGAAACAAAGTTTATTCCATGGAACTTAAGCTATTGAGGTAATATGAGGGCTGCTATTTGCAATGGTGTGCTTTGTCAGAAATTGAATTTGTGTTTCTGAAATGAAAATCGTGTCCCAGTTTCACTGTACCTAAAGAGGAAAATGACTACCTGGGGTCAGGATATAAGATTGACTAGTGATAGGAATGAAAGAAAATATGTTTTAAGTGAAACAGTACATGTACTCTGACTCAAAGAATTTTTAAATTTCACAGTTTCAAAATACTCTATCCATTATAAATATTGGTTATTTTGAACTGGAAAATGTTTTTATTAAGTCATCATTTCCTCATGTCATCATATTCATATTCATTCTTTATATTGAGCATAGTTTGGCATTACTTACACAGTTTTTCACTATTTAATTGTGTTTTATATTTGATTTCCAAGTTTATCTTTTTAACTTTTTTTCCTACTTTTGTTTGGCTCATTTTGTCATTTTTTCACTAGTTTTTGAAGTTTAATATTTAGTTAACTGTGTTTAGTCGTTGTTTAAACAATAAAGAAGTAATACTAAATATTTCTCTCTCACTTCAGCTAACTCTAGATGCCATCCCTATTTTTATCATTTTGTAAATAATTAATCATTTTATTTTTATTTTGATTTAGTGCGTATTTAACAAAATGTTTTGTGTGTTAGGTCTGGAGGTGCGTCTTCTTATTTTTGACTTCTAAATTTATTAAGTTGTGCTTTAGGAGAATGACCTATACAATCTCTAATAGCTGGAATAATTGAAATAATTTATTATTTTTATTTGTTATTATTTACCATTATTATTATTAACAACTTTGTGAACAAAAGCATGATACATTCATTTAAATGTTTTATGGTTATTTTATTCTCTATTTGTAGGATCAAAATTTTATATTCAGCTTATTGAGATTATTATACAAATGATGTGTATTTTCCTTATTTTTAATCTACTTAGTAAATCAAATACTAAAAGATATATTACTAATATCTCCCACTTGTTTTATTCATTTTTCCTTGCATAATATGATTTTTTGCTACCTAATATTTTGTTCCTTTTTTTTTTTTGTTAAAATGATTGCAACTCTTATGCCTGTACCTTTGTTACTCTTGTTCCAGAGTTAATAATGCCTTACAAGCATACCAATTTGCATGAAAACTATATAGTTACTTTAATTATAATGTATTCATTAAAACCTTCATTTTATTTGATGCATTTGATCTTAAATTTCACTATCTCTGATATTAATACTACCAATCTTATTCTTTTATTGTTTGTATTTGCCCATATATCTCTTCACCTATTTCTTTATTTTGATCACTTTGTTTGGAGAGTGTCTTATAAAAAATACCTCTTACACAGACTGAGGGTCTTTCTTCTTTTGCTATGGCAATTTAGCACATTAGCATCCAAGTTAACAGGTAAGCTATTTCTTATACCTAATTTTATTTTTAGACTTTCTTATATTTTTGCAGATTCTTTTTCCTTCTTTTTCAGATTCTTTACTTTGACTTGATTGACAAAAGTTCCTTTCAATACAGTCCCCACACACCAACTGCTGCAATAATTTGGAATTTCAGTGAATCTTACATGTTCACCTTCCAGACTCTGAGGGAATCTATGCCTGCTATTGAATGCCTGTAAACTCTTATGGGGAAGATAAAGTTTGCTGATGTCCAAATTGCTGGGTCTGTAACTGTCCATGTAGTTAAAAAGAACAATGTCCCAAATGTACACATTCTTCCTGAAGACTCACAATCTCAGCTCTATGTGAGCTCATCTGCCAGCCCCAACAGTCAGGGCTATTTTAGTGGTTAGTTGTCTAAAATGCAGTAAGCAATGAGATGGGAGGAGAGCACTAGAAACATATACTTGGGCTACAATTTTATCTATTGGTTTTAATTTGTGCTAGATTGTCATGTTCTTAGCTCTCTGGCACTAAATTGTACATTTAGACTTTCTCAGGGCTCAGTATCTCACAGAAAATAAATAGCAAATTCTTCTCAGATTCTAAGTGCTATAAGGAGGCAGAATATGAGTTAAATTTTTATTAGTTTTTGCTTTTCAAAATAAAAACAAGAATAATACAGTCACTCCTATTGAGAACACATTTTATTCAGAAATACCAAAATAATTTTAAGACCTTATGTTTATATAATTATTTATAGCAAAGTTTATATGCATTCGATTATTCCAATTGTATTCCCATAGTAACTCTGTAAAAACAGAGATAGTCATTATGTCCACCTTATAGCTAAAGAAACAGGCTGAGTGATTTTAAATGACTTGTACAGTTCAGTATGACCAGAAAAAGGCAGGCACTGTTTAGGTATTGTCATGCTAAACGTATTAATCTTTTCTACTATACGTTGTATCCTAATATACTAAAGCCACTCACATCAGATAGAACCTGATCACTTTTCCCTCAGCATTTTTGGGGATCTAGAAAGAAAAATAGAATAAAGATACAGAAAAAAAAGAGACTAATACCTGATTGGAACCATTAAAGAGAAGCAAGCAGTCTTGCAATCTTCCCCCAAATATGAATACTTGGGATAAGTCTTTTGATGTAACTTTCTGCAGGACACACATTACTTTCATACTATGAAACTAAAAACTCATGTGTATTCTACTTTACTAATTTCCCAGTCATTTGTTTTTTTCATGTAGACATAGTCTGAATGTCAAGTGATTAGTGGCTCCAAATCCCTGAAGGCTTCCTAGACCCTTTAGTTTTCAGTTGATAAAATTTATTATTTACTCAACTGAATCTGTTGCCCCCAAGCTTATTACACATATAGAAGGAACAAAGATAGGTTCACTGAAGTGAAAAACCTAATAAAGTGGAGAATTTCAGAGCAAAAGAAAACTTCCAGAGAGGATAGTCAAAAGTAAACATAGGTAGGCTTGGAGAAATGACCAGTTGACAGGCATTTGCTATGGTAACTCTTGTGGTATATTTTTAAGTCAGGCCCAAGTCACCTGCTGCTGCCTTTGCCCACAAGATAAGAACTAACGACTTGCATTTATATGATAATAAGACTCTCACAGCAATCCCCATGTCGTCACTAATTTGATACTCACAGCGACCCTATGAGGTAGGCTAGTAATAATTATGCTAATTTTGAAAGGGCACAAAGAGGTAAAGTGATTCTTTCTAAAGTTATATAGTTACTTAATGCCAAAATTAAATGTCCAATGATTTTTCCCACTATGCCACATTCTGTGATTATGAAAACTTTATATTCAAGTACAGTCATCACTTGGTATCTGTGGGGGGATTCGTTTCTAGAACCCTTAAGATACTAAAATTTATGAAAGCTCAAGGCCCTGATATAAAATGTCATACTATTTGCATATAATCTACCCATAATCCTGCTGTATATGTCAAATCATCTCTAGATTACTTATAATATCGAATACAAATCCTATACATCACTTCATCCATGTGGATTCAACCTAGTATTCATCACGTGGCAAATTCAAGTCTTGCTTTTTGGAACTTCATGGATTTTTTTTCCTGAATAGTTTTGATCCATACTTGGTTGAATTCATGGATGTGAAACCCATAGATACAGAGGGCTGTCTGTACAACCTTTTAATGTATAGTAAAGTTTTCAATATATATGAAAATAACTAACATGAAATTTATGTTGGTTTGTGGCTACTTTTTTGCTGGAGGAGGTGGTGTCTGAAATATTCTCTTAGAATTCTACAGCTCAAATTCAGGCCTCTTCAATCTCTGATTCTAATTTGTTTAGCAAAATATATTGCAAGTGTCTAAGTTCACAAATAATAGAAGTCTATATTTCATTATTTTAAGTAGGAAAGATAATAATGCACTTCCAGCTCCTATTCAACATTCTAGTTTCCCCAGATACCATAAAAACATGTTTAAGTGCCTAAATTGCAATCTACCAAGATATCTGCACAACATAAAGCAGTTAAAACACTAAATGCATAATACATAATAATTCAATGTAGATTAATTCATTGTTAGTTCTGGGGCAATATCCCATGATATTGAACAGCAGGTGATATGATTTGGTTGTGTTCCATTCACATCTCACCTTAAATTGTAATAATCCACACGTGTCAAGGGCAGGGCCAGGTGGAGATAATTGAATCATGAGGCTATTTCTCCCATACTATTCTCATTGTAGTGAATAAGTCTCACGAGATCCGATGATTTTATAAACGGGAGTTCCCCTGCACAAGCTGTCTTGCCTGCTGCCATGTAAGAGGTGACTTGCTCCTCATACACCTTCTGCCATGATTGTGAGGCCTCCCCAGCCATGTGGAACTGTGAGTCAGTTAAACCTCTTTCCTTTATAAATTACCCAGTCTCAAGTAAGTCTTTATTAGCAGCATGAGAACAGACTAATACAGCAGGTTTTCCAATTATGTTTCTTTTTACAATGCAAAAAACAAGTGCTATGATATAAATGAACAATACTGTTACCACTTCTTGCATTTTCAAAATTGTTAAAATCTCCAAGAGAGCGGGGAGAAAATGATACTGATAATGGACAACAAATTAAAACAACTGGAACACAGGTACAATCCTATCAGGAGAACAGTGGAGATACTGTTGTAGTATATTCTATAGCTTCTGGAAAGGATGTTAGTGCAAGGTAATCAGTTGTGTTGGAGTGCCTGTGAGGTCCTTACAGTAAATTTATAATTCACATAGTGAATTTTGAGTAAACTTTTTTTTTTTGCAATTAATTACACCAAATATTTAGAGGGTAGGACTTCAAATATTGAGTGATATCTATATTGTAAATATTTTATTTAACTTGCCTGCTTTCCCACTTGAGAGTGAACTCCTTAAGGTAAGGAATTCTGCTTTACTCATTCTTTGTTCCCAGAAACTAGCACAGTTTCTGGCATAATATATAATCAGTGAATTATGAATGGGTGAATGAAGGAAGAATTCAGTGATTTGACTAAGGTTTACGCAGTTAGTTCTGCACATGGCATGGGTTTTGAATCTTTCATTAAGATATTGTGCTTACTTACTTGAATCTGTTTCCAACACTTTTTCAGAAGAAACAGGCTGTTCTCAGTTAAAACATTTATTTAATTGATTAATTTGTAAAGCACCATTGTCTTTCACTAAAAGTTAATCCAGTATGATAATGTATAGTATAATAATTTATTATGTGGCATGCAAAGCAAATATTCTAATTTACAACCTCTATATTCCATGGAATTAGTCTAACTCATGATTTGTAGAGTGTGTTATCTAATATTATTAGAATGATTCTGTTTGTTACAGAGCACGAGAATCTTGGCAGTGGTACTTTGAAGAAGCATCTGTAATGTAAATTAAGATTGGCTTAGAAATGAAAATATTAGTATTACCAATCTGGGAGCTAATTGACTATATGATGCACAGATGTTGCATTATAAAGAAATATTTCAGTGGTATGTACTTAAATTATTTGTGGACTTTTAAAAAATGACTCATGGTACATTTATAAATAAGAATAAATACATCTAGCTACCATAATTTTCTAAATATTGTTTGAACTATTTTTAGATTTGTTCATTAATGGGTTTTAAAGATTAATGGGTTTTAATTCATATGATAAAATGAACATCTTAAAAGATAGTTAATCATTTCTGAAGGGGATTACCCTTAGCTGTCAGGTTTTTCAGAAATTCTAGACCGGAATCATTAGCATTTTGACTTGGAGTTCTTGTTGGGAAACCACAATTAAACAACAAACAATATTTAGTATTTGTGTACTTAATAAGCATTACACATTTGATAATACACATTCTAGAATATGAACCTTCTAGAATAGGTATGCTTAATTGTAATTAGTGGTTCCATTTTCCCATTTTCTAAGGGAAACAATGTCCTTTTCATAACAAATTTGTCCCTATGGTAATGGCAGTTGCTTTTATTTTGATACATCATGAATATTTATAAATATTGCTAAGGGATATACTTGTATTATTTCAATAATATCAATTTTGAGCAATCCATATTTTAATCTCATACCCTGAAACTACTCAAGTATTTCCAATTTGGTTGCCAAGATTCTAGTTTAAAGCAAATTATGAAAGACATAACTTTGTTCATGTTGCATTATTTTACTATCTGCTAAGTTGGTCTGATGTCTAGGCCAGTGGTCTGATATGAGTCAATGTGTAAAGAAGATAATACAGTAGTTCAAATTATACTTATTCATGTAAATGAATAAATCCAATGACAAACGGCAGGATAATACAAACTGAAAAAAGGTCTATGCAAACCCAGATTGGGATCAAGTTTATTCATTCTACAAAAATCAAGGTGTGTGTGCTGAGAAAGTTGGAGTGAATAAGTATGACCAAGTAAAAGAGTATGGCTGCAATCTACCTAATAATGACACACAAAACAGTCCCACCTCTAGCTAAAGGATTAAATTAAGAGAAGAATATTACTTGACCTGTATGTTACATATCATTTCCTACCAACTCAGTGTTGTTCAGAAGCAGATTCTCTATTTGTTTAAATGTAATTATTTTAATGATATTTATAAAGTATGTCAAAAATATAATAAGTTTTGTGATGGTAGAACCTTTTAATATTTTGCTCACAGCTTTATCTTTAGTGGCTAAAATGATACCTGGGACATAGTAGACACTTGACATTCACTGACTCAATGAAACAGATTTCTCTAAATAATTAAGGTACAAAAACCAGGCTATTTTTGCCTGTTTTCTCTTCTTTCCATTAGTTTTTATTGTGAAATCAAAACTGACTTCCATCCTGAGAAAGCCAACATCATGATTTATACACCTCTTATACACACACTTATTCTCTCACAGTTCAGCTTTTGTCTTTATTAATTTATTATATAATCATTTTTTCCTGAAGGGGCAGTAGCAATGGTATAAGGTCAAAATATCTTGAGGGGATTATAGTTTTCACTGGCCAATGAAGTTTAAAAAGTACTCTGATGGTAGCTAAATATGTCCAAAAGGCTCTTCCCTTGTTCAATGATTTTTACTCTTCTGAGCTTAGGGTAGCTGCTTGGTAGTGTGTAACCTCTCACTTATTGTAAATTAGATCATTTATCTCACCTCCTGTTTTATTTATTCAGTCAGTGTAACTAATTTGCTCACTTGGTTTCTTGATTGTTCCACTAGAACAAAAACTGCTGCTCAACCCAGCATCCTTAGCTCTAGGTATCTTTCCATCATCATAATCCAAACAGCCGGCTCAAAGTCCTCTTTCATACAATTCAGCAAGTCCAGTGCCTTTGCTCTATCACAACACTTGGCAAAATTAATGGTTTGCAATCCTGGCTGTCCATTAAGAATCTCCTTGGGGGAGTGCTTTGGACACCAAAAGTACACCCCAGATTAATCAAATGAAAATCTCTGGGTTTGAGGCTTAGCATCAGTCTTTGAAAATTGTGAAAGTGATATTCATGTGTAGCCAAGAGTTAAGAACCACTTGGCTAAATGTTCCTACTGCCTTATCCCACCAACTTCATTGGAACACTTGTTATGGTGAACCCAACCAGTATGGCACCAGAGTTCACCACCTTCCTTAGGTACTGTAATTTGGACTAACCCAGCCCTTCAGCCAGATTAGTGGCCTTATCCCCAGCCCTGTCTCTCTGTGGCTTCCTCTCTTTCCTTATAGATATACAGTCCACCAAGTTCACATAATTTATAGCATCCTGTTACACAAATTAAATATTTTTATTGTTTTCCTTTAGTGAGAAACTTGCTTTGTTTTTATCAAACAATTCCAACTTGAATTTATTCTTTACAGCATAGCTTAAAATAAATTGTGAGCAGAAAGTTAAGCAGAAAACAAACTGAATTAATCGCAAGGGCAAAATGATTAGCTATGGAAGCCACAACTTACAAACAAAAATGATCATGGTAAAATATGCTGCTAAAACAATCACTGTAACCTGAATACTTATCAAATAAAGTCCCCCAAACTATAATAAGAATTGAAAATAAAATTAAAATGTTCCTCTCTCCAAATATGGTTTCAGTACTTAATTGATTTCAAATACAGAGGTAATATACTTTACACTGAAAACAAATCAACTAACCAGAATAGATGGGCTTTATATATGAATAAGAGACATTAAGATTTTAAGGTTTGTTTACTCTGTTTTTATCTCTCTGGACCAATTTTTTAGGAAGAATAATGTGATTAAGTCAAGTCTGCTGCCTGACATTCTCAGTTCCAGCATCATAGCAATAAAGTACCCTAGCGTATTAAAACAACAACAACAAAAAGAAGACACTGTCCATTGGAAACTTTTTCTTTTTTGAGACAGGGTCTCACTCTGTCACCCAGGCTGCCAGGCTGGAGTACAATGGTGCCAGCATAGCTTACTTTAGCCTCAAAATTCCGGGCTCAAGCAATCCTCTCCCTCAGCCTCCTGAGTAGCTGGGACTACAGGTACATACCACCAAGCCCAGCTATTTAAAATTTTTTTCTGTAGAGACAGGGGTCTTGCTATATTGTCCAGGTTAGACTTGATCTCCTGGCTTCAAGCAATCCTCCCACTTGGCCTTCATTGGAACATTTTTGACAATGAGTTTCAACAAAGGGAACATAAAATATAACAAAGTCCTACAAATCCTCTGATGTGAGCTTCCCCTTACATTCTAATATTTTCTTGAGTCCTCTTCTTGGCCTATTATGTTTGAAGTCTAGTTAAGTAGATAAAGCTTCAAATGCAGAGTGGGATGACTTAAGAAAATAAAGGTAGAGATGACTTCAGAAAAGAAAATGGAAACGAATTTGCAGAGCCTCCAGCCAGCCAGTTGGTTATATAAAGCATTGGCAAATATTAGAGATCCACTATTTCTAATTTGAGAAACTATGGAGCAGTTCATATTCCTAAGGACTGGAAAAGAACAAATACACACGTATTAAAAAAGTAAAAAAGATGTCCCTTCAAACAGCAGATTAATCATTTCAGCATTGTTATTTAAAACATATATTAGAAAAAAATGATCTCACAGCCATTATAAAACATATAGATGCATAGAATCATGAATATTAATGTGGATTTGAAAACAGCATATCATGTCAATGTTACTTAATTTCATTCAATGTCCGCTTAATGGCTTAAGGGGTTTCACTGAAAAAGGGTAAAACATATTTAATCAATTTAATTCATGCAAGGCCATTGATTCTTTCCCACATGACATTCTCAAAATAAGTTACAAAGCACAGACTTGAGTTTGGTAACATTAATTGGACGCCTCCCATGTGCTAGACATCAGCTAGGTACTATCATATAGCTATGTCAACACATTCCTCTCAAATATTATCCACAACTAACAAATGTATAGATTGAGGCATAAAAAGCTTGAATAGTTTATCCAAATTCATACAAATATTAAAGAAATTTATTTCAGATTCTATGTATTTGGCTTTTTCCATCTACCCTTTATGAATTAGTCACACACAGAAGTTTTCTCATGCTGACTAGGCACCTTACCATCTCCTCTCTGCTACCAACATTGCCATCAATACGATCACCACTACCATTTTTGCTGCTGTCGAAAGAATCTATGGATCAAACCTTTATTGTGCTGCCACAACTCCCACCACAGAGCTTCTAACAGTTAAGTGTGAGAGGTTCTATTTTTGCACTGCTGAGGCCATGTTGGCAGATGAGATTTGCTGCCTCCATCCCAGTGACTCCTAGAATTGATTAGAGTGGGAAAAGAAATGTGCCCTGAGTGTCTTTAGAACTCAAACTGTTTTTTCCTAATATATACTTTATTAACAAGGTGGTACAGGTATAAACTACAATTAGTAACCCAGGCTGGTTGTGGTGGCTCACAGCTGTAATACCAACACCTTGAGAGGCCAAGGCAGGAGGATCACTAGAGGCCAGGAGTTTGAGACCAGCCTGGACAACATGGTGAAAACCTGTCTCTACTGAAAATACAAAAATTGGCCAGGTGTGGTGGCACATCCCTATAATCCCAGCTACTCAGGTGGCTGAGGAATGAGAATCACTTGAATCAGGAGGTGAAGGTTGCAGTGAGCTGAGATCATGCCACTGCACTCTAGCCTGGGCAACGGAGCAAGACCGTCTCAAAATTAAATAAATAAATAAATAAAATACAATCAGTAACATAGGCTAGTTACACTGTGGATTAAAGAGATAGTCTGTGGGCTGACATGTGACCTGATCCTTATTTATGATGGTGTTTCTGTCAGAAAATTCACTTTAATTTCAAATTTTTAAGTGAACTTCTGAAACGCAGTTCACTTGTAAGTGAAGTATTGCCTACATAATCTTAGCCATTTACTTTCAGGGAGAGAGCTGAACTTTATTATTATTTTATTACTATGTATATGTGTGTCTGTGTTCTATATGTGATGATTGGTTTCTCTGAATACAAGAAGAATTTTTTTTTTTATAAATAGTATCTGGAAATGTGCTTGCAAGTTATAGGCAATCAATGAATATTTAACGAATGAGTGATTTACTGGATATAACAAACAAGAACACACTGAGATTTATACGTATTCAATTCCACCAATACCATTTTCTGAAGAACTGTAATAACATCTGAAATAATCTTTACTAAGCAGGAAAAACAGATCCTGCAAAACAGGGATAAACAACCAAGGGCAAGAACATCTATGTAAGATGGAGAATACACGTCTGGGTATTCAAACAAGAAAAAGAAAGATTACAAGATAATAACAAGATACTGTAGTGGTATTGTGAGGAGAGGGAAAGACCATGTTTCTGGGATGTGCTACAGTATAAATGGCACACATACCTAGATTTTGATTGGCTACTATAGTTTTTTAAAATTATGTGAGTAAATTAATGGAAATAATTCAGATAAGAGTGACTAACCTTAACTGTTAAAGAAATGGAAAGTGGACCTTTTGAGGATTAATATGCAGGAATTAGCCTTTATTCCATTAAGAAGACTGCAGTATGCCTTCTGTCATATGAATGATTTTGTGATACTACTGGTGATCAATTATCCATCTCTCATAGAGGAAACGCAAAAATAAATGGAGTTGTATTTATAGTAAATATTTGGCTATGCTTAATTGTAAGAAATAATATCTTAACAGGTTGAAAAGCCTCTCGACTATTCACTTAAGACTATGCACTTTGTTTTGTTTTTTTTTTCCTGGGCAAACGAACCTCTCTTTGATGTGAATGTCATAGACATTGGCCAAGGGTGCAAAGAAGAACGAACCAGAATCAATGATTTCTTAAAGTCTCTTCCAATCTAGAATTCTAAATTTCTGTAGTGTAACAGCTTATTAGTTTGTTAGGACTAACTAAAAAAGTACAACAGACTGGGTAGCTCAAACTAGAGAAATGTATTGGATCCCAGTTATGGAGGCTAGGAGTCTGAAATCAAGGTGTCAGTGGGGTTGGTTCTGTCCTAGGCCACTCTCCTTACCTTGAGGATGTCCATCTTCTCTCTAAGTCCCTTCATATCATCTTCCCTCTATGCATGTCTGCCTCTGTGTCCAATTTCCCATTTTTATGCACTTGTCATATAGATTAGGGCCCACCCTGAGGATTTCATTTTCACTTGATTTCCTGTATAAAGATCCTATCTCGCCTGGCGCAGTGGCTCACACCTGTAATCCCAGCACTGTGGGAGGCCGAGGAGGGCAGATCACTAGGTCAGGAGTTCAAGACCAGCCTGGCCAGTATGGTGAAACCCTATCTCTACTAAAAATACAAAAGTTAGCTAGGCTGGTGGTGGACATCTGTAGTCCCAGCTACTTGGGAGGCTGAGGCAGAAGAATTGCTTGAACCCGGGAGGCAGTGGTTGCAGTGGGCCAAGATCATGCCACTGCACTCCAGCCTGGGTGACAGAGGAAGACTCCGTCTCAAAATAAAAAAGATTCTATCTCCAGATAAGTTCACATTTTGAGGTACTGGGGGTGCAGACTCCAACCTATCATTTTTGGAGGGACATAATTTGACTCAGAACAAGCAGTCTCATGCACACATTGTCATGCTGCAGCTACATAGTATTGTCTAGTGAAACAGATTGTGACCCACAGAGTTATGGCAGATTTTCTTATTGCTAAGGAATCTCAAATCCATCTTCAGTGTTATTTTGCCAGTCACCTAGGCTTCTGAGATGGAATAATATATTCTGCTGCAATTAAAGATGCTTCATCTTTACATAAAAGTTTTTCCCATCATTTTTTAGTCCTCTCCCCTCAATTTTGGCATTTACTGAGATCCCAGATATATTTAGCAGTCTTGAAATTGGAAGCATCTATGTTTCCCCTCCATTCACAATGTGAAGAATTGGAGACAGGGAGAATATACCCCGGCAAGTTGCCGAATACTTTGTACAATCAGGTCAGCATTTCTTCTATATGCCATATATTTTCATAAAGCAGACAACACCTATATGACAGCAAAATGGTAGATTCTGCAAGAAATGCAACAGGGCCTCGTGTTAGGTTTGGCTTCCCAGAGTATATAGCACCCTCTAATTTGGCAGGAAATTACTATCTTGTAATACTGTTTTTTACTTAGGAGTTACATTGAGTTCAAAGAAGGAATTTTCCTGAGCAGCTTCCTGAATTTGACAAGATTCATTTATTCAGCTATTATGCATTGGGCACCTATTTTGTGTTCTGTGCTATGCTAGACCCTATGAGGATATTCACTAAGGGATGTAGTTCCTATTCACAAGGAGCTTAGCAGAAAAGATAAACATGTACACAGCTAACTTGAATTCAAAGCAACATTCAATAAATGCTTTAATAGAGATCAAAACAAGGTGCTGTGGGGCCCAGAGGAGAGAGATTAATCACGTCTGGATTTCTTCTTAGGAATATATATTAACATCAATTTTTGGTCTTTTGCTTTTACTTAAAATTCTAGAAGGTGAACTTGGGAAAACTTTGCAGCCACATTTTGAGAACTGATCCTTGAGACCAGAAGGTTAAAGCTGAGTACTGCAGCTGATGAATGCAGAGTAATATGTCTGTGTCAAATGAAAATGCTGCTGCGTTAGTTGAGCAGTTCAATCAAATGTACCTAATCCTACATCAATCTAAATAGCACATAGTTATAACTTTTCCAGGCCAAGTGGTACAAAACACCTGCCAAGAGGACGGAAACGAAGCTGAAATGACAGCCATTTCACAAAATTTATGATGCCAAAAATATCATTTAAGTTGAGCTGCTGCTGGGACAAGAAAGAAAAAACATTTAATTAGTTGCGTGGTAGACCATTCAAATTTTCTTTGTGGGGTACAGAGGCATTTAGTCTACACTGCCCATTATTATTGGCAATAGTTCCTCTTGGTGAATGAACCATTTAAAAATGAAAATAAATTAAAAAGACCATGATGCTTTTCTTCATTGAAAAAGAGCAAGAAAAAAATTCAAAAGTTAAGAGGGTTCTGAAAGAAACTTCAATGGTAATGATTTCTATGGTAATCAAGATCATCAGCATATGCCTATTATAATTACACATTCCAAAGCTCAGATACAGTTATCTCTCTCACTGAAATTCTATAGCTGCTAAAAAGAGAGAATTAAGATGATTGTTATCCAAATCACATGAAGCATTTTCAGAGTAAATACACAATAAAATTCTGAATACCTTTAAGAATAATTATTTGTTACAATGTTTCATATAACCAGGATTAAAAGGGATTTCATTTAGCTCAGACTCATCAGTGAACAGAAAACGAAAATGAGGTCCAAAGGACAGGAAATTACCTGTCCATGGTCCCTGTGGCTAATACATCTCAAACTGGAATGCAGGTTTTTTGCTTCCCAGTTTGTTGATCTTTCCAATATATCAATTATTTAGCCCTCAAGAATACAGAATTAAGGATGTTAATTCATGTTTTAAGTATAAAAAATATAAGGCTGACTGTTACTCCAAGTTTAAATATATGAACTCTGTAGCCACACTGCTTAGATTTAAATTCTGGCATATCCACTTAATAGTTCTGTGTTTAGACAAGTACCAGATTGCCTTGTGCCTATTTCCTCATCTGGAAAATGAAAATAATAGTATCTCCTACCACTTAGAGTTGTGGTGAACAATAAATGAGTTAATGAGTGTGAAGTGCATAAAAATGTGCCTGAAATATGTGTTTTCTTATTATTATTTTGAACATCTAGATCAACAATTTGAACATCTTTCCTTCTTGGGGGCATTGCCTTCTACCAGTGCCTTATCTTAGCAAAATTTGAAAGCAACTGCGTTTATCTTTTCTGTACTCATTCTTCCTTGCTGAGCATCCTTTGGGCATCCAGTATCCTCACTATATTGTTTATATCCCATAATCGCAATGTCCTGCTTGGTTCTGTCCACCTCTGGAAGCAATTGATATGTTCAAGTTTGCCAACCTAAAGCCAGGTGTGGTGGTACACAGCTGAAATCCCGGCTATCAGTAGACTGAGGCAGGAGGATCTCTTCAGCCCAGGAGATAGAGGCTTCAGTGTACTGTAATCACACTTCTGAATAGCCACTGCACTTCAGCCTGGGCAACATAACAAGACCCCATCTCTAAAAAACAAAACAAAACAAAATGAAAAAAAAAAAACTGCCAACCATTTCTTCTTTACTAGAACTGATTCCACTCCCTCAGGGGTCCATGAAGTAATATCTAAAATAAAAAGGCTTTCAAATGATACTGTACTTTTAAGCAAGATTGTCTGTAGTGTTGTCACCTCAACAATAAGATTAATATCCACTTAGGGAATTTTAGATATAGTGAAAGGACAACAGTAAGGGGAAAGGAAATCAATGAGTTTTGAGTATTCTCTATGATACGCCAGTTAATTCTCAGGCATGGAATTTATTATTCTCTTACATTTCAGAGATATAAAGACTAAGGGTCAGAGAGAGGAGATGATATAGTTAGAATCATACAACTAATACGTTGAAAAAGCAGTTTGAAAATTCTGGTCTGTTTGGCTCCCAAAGTCCATTCTCATTATTTTTTATAAACAGTTCTTTAATCAGTTCTCCTCAAATCATACTAATATAGTTTGGCTTTGTGTCCCCACCCAAATCTCATCTCCGTTTTGTAATCCCCCACTTGTTGAGGGAGGGACGTGGTGAGAGATGATTGGATCATGGGGGTGGTTTCCCCATGCTGTTCTTGTGGTAGGGAGAGAGTTCTCACGAGGTCTGTTGGTTTAAAAGTAGCAGTTTCTCCTGCTCTCTGGCTCTCTCCTGCTGCCTTGTGAAGAAGGTGCTTGCTTTGCCTTCACCTTCCACTATGATTGTAAGTTTCCTGAGGCCTCCCCAGCCATGTAGAACTGGTAGTCAATTAAACCTCTTTCCTTTATAAATTAACCAGTCTCAGGTAGTATCTTTATAGCAGTGTGAAAATGGGCTAATACACATACTATTTGTGTAAGTGTCTCTTGTGCATGTCTTAAGACTGGTTCTTTTTCCCTAGGAACTACTGAATTTCCCTCAGTTTGGCATCACAATTCAAAATATACTCACAATAATTTCTGTACTATTTTATAAACTATGGAAAACTTAAGTACCAACTAAAATGCATAATGTACCTTACATTGCAATTTTTGAATGTATATACTCTATATCAAACACATATGTTGTTACACATGTGAACTCTGTTGGTTTACCATGAACCAAAATGATAAAGTAGAAATAAAATAGGTACAATGAGTATGTTTTCAACAAGTCAGTGCATCCCCTTGATAAGCTATTCCATAGTAGGAGTGCAAGATGTTTATATTAAACCAACAAAGTATATTCTGCAGTAATTATTGACATGAAAGGAGAAAAATATTTAAAAAGCATAAGCATAATGCTTTTGTATTAAATCTGAGATATACTGGTTGCTAAAGTGTAATAGCTTAGCGCATGTGAAATAATCTACAAGCACATTAATTTGCACAAATGTGTCATGAGGTTGTCCTATTCTATTCAGAAAGGCTTCAGGTTTTATATTTGGGGAAAAAAGAATTTTTATCACAACTCTTATTCTTTGCTGAACCACCTCATTTTATAGTTCTAAGAGAAGTAAAGCCAACTGGAGGGTTTATATTGATCTATTAACTTCTCTGGAGTGTTTCCTTGATAAATGTATCTTCTTAGAGATTCTCAGAATGACTACTGAAAGGGATACACCAAAAGCTTCATTTTACCTCCAGGGTTCATTGCATATTCTATGAAAGTTTATTGACTGATAATTACTATCATATGCAAAGTAATGCACTAAATATTGGGGATACAGCAATAGTATAGATCTTAGATTGTGTATGGGAAGAAAAGTCGTCCATATAAATGACAGTTAAATCCAGAACACATAAACTAAGTGGTATAGACATTGAGTGCTCTAGATGAGGTGAATGTTTCTGCCCATTAAGGGTATCAGGATGAAAATGGGTCAGTTTTTTGTAGTTGAGTGTATTGTATATAATTTAATTCTTACCCAACTTGTCTTCTGAATGCCCTCATGATCACATAATAAGGAAAGGTAAATGTATTTTTTTAAAAATAAAAACTGGTTCTATATACAGCCAGTGGTAAGCACTGTGAAAGTAATAATTTGTAGTTTTAAAGCTCTGATGTTATGAGAAGACTTTATGGATGTTAAGATGCAATGTGACACAAACCAAACATATCCAAAGCAGCAGAACGCCAAATGAAAATGGTAACTATATTCACATACAGACTTTCCTCTACCTTGTTACTGCCAAGTGGAATATAGTATGCTACCAAGACACCTTATTGTTCAGCTGTATTGCAAGGTCATGGACAACAATGATTGAGAGAGAGAGGCCTATAAGTCGGCACCAGCAATGACAAGAGAAGGTATAGGGGAAAATTGGAAGACTAAACAAAAGAGTAGTCTAGCCAGAGATTGTATTTAAAAGCTGGAAGACAAGAAAGTGATGTAAGAAAATCCAAACAAGTAGCCAAAGGCCAGAGATCACACAGAAATAAGGTATTAAGGCAGTGCAATCGTCCAAAGACAAGAATGCAATAAGAACAACAGAAGATTCAGAGCATTCAGAAAATAAGAATGCCAGATTTCTGAAAGAAAGATTAGTTAGCCGACTTTCTAGGCTTGGCTAGTCCTAGGCATAAATCCTGAAAGGCTGCTGCAGTCCTAAAACTTGCCATGCCTGGAAGATCTTATACTGTATTCCTTCAGGGGAGAATTACTGAGATTATACATGATTTAGGGGCTTCAGAACCCTCAATTCATTATTTTAAAAAGTTAATTTGCTATTGAATTGTTAAGATAAAATAATGGAGAAGATGACCTTTAAGGTCAGACTTTTGTTCTAACTGGCTTTGTTCTAACTTAGAAACTTTTATTCTTATTTAAGATTTCTCCAAAGATACTTTGGTAAGGTGGGTAAACCCCAGTGACAGCTACAAGAATTTTAAATGTCTTTTACATTTGTAAAGCAGAATAACACTGGGTGTCAAAATGGTTTCAAACTTCGAGTTTGGACAAAGGAGTCTGCTTGTGGTTTAGGCAAATGTTTTGGAAACTATCTCTTTCTGAATTCAACTCAAACATGATTCGGTTAATTAATCACCTCATTGATTGTCATGATCCTCTTGTCATATTTAGAAGTATTCCCACTGAAACACAGCCCTGAAATGTTCATAACACACAGATGGTTTTGTTGCTGTAGTGATTTCATTCCTTCATGAAGACAACATTACTAGGAATAATTTCAAAAGAGAGCAGATGAATTGGACTGGTTGGAAGATAGTGTGAGCTTTTCTTAAAGAATGTGCCAGCATCTGGGAGCCTTCATTAATCTTTAGCATACTCTATCTGCACTTTTTTCAGGCATGAAGAAACAAAAGAAAACAAAGCACAAAACAGAGAATGGTATAAAGAATACTACTACCCTACTCCCTTTTAGAAACTTAGAACATCAGAAGAAATATTTACTTTCCCCAAATTGGAAGAACCCCAATTAAAATTATTCTAGCAAGTTAACCAAGTAATAAGGTACTTTTTCTTCCACCCTCCTACTGTTTAGCAAGCACAGAGCTAAAATGATTTGACTAATATAAATGCACTTCAGTTCTAGCTACTTATTCTCTCCATTTCACCTGAGGATTGGAGTGAGATTTGATCAGGGGATTTACTGCCACTCCAATGAGGCAGAGTGAAAATTTTCAAGTCCCTGGCATCTTCATGGGACTAGAAAGAAGTGTTACTTGATATACATTCTGGCGAGTTTGCCAAAGAAAATAAGGTAGAGCTACTTATGGGAGCAATCTATTCTCATCACCAACATCAGAGACTGGTGGGCCTGATCCTGCCTTAAAGTAAAGAAAGTAAAATATAATTTCTCCTGAGATGTTGTTTCTTTTTCCAGGGGGAACCAATTTACATCAGTCAGATGAGCTCTGATTCTGATGAGAAAGCGTATTTTACTCTTTTACCACAGAATAAAACTAGACTCACAACTTTTAACTTGGAAGGAACACAGGTATAATTTGATTTTGCAAAAATTACACCAGTGATATGCATATATATAGTATGAAGTTTGTAACAGAAAAAAAAAAAGTCGTCTAAGAATGCCTAATATATCATTTAGCCTAGGAACTTCCTCAGCGGAGTTTCTCAGGTAATATGCTATATTTTGTCTTGTCTTTTAGAAAATCAAATCTCCCTTTTTCACCATATTCTGAGTTAATTACAATCTTGGAATCAGCACTTCTGAACACTATTCCTTTTGGGTGTCTAGAACATGCCTATTCAGAAATGAATATGTTACCCAGAAGGAGAAACGTATGCATCTCAGTACATGGTAGCACATGTGATCAAAATCCAGTTTGTCAGAGGACTCCAAAACAATATTTTTTAATCTATTTACAAAAGGAACAAGATTCCAGCTCATCTCATCCATCGCTATAAAGTTTTCTAAATGCACACTCTCAATTTCTGTACATATCTGATCCAGTCCTGAAGCAGCACTAGTCTGCAGACTATTTGTTGAGTAACACTGCTCTAAATGAAGATGCTAACAGGGAATTACATATTTTGACAAGACAAGAGGAAAGAGGAAAACAAAGGTCTCCACTAGAGCCTTAATTGCTGTCCAATGGGAAGAGTCAGGCCCAAGGAAGATGTCACAGTGGCACTGAACCCTGGCAGAACATTAGAAATACATTGTCTATTTCACAGTCTGGCAGAAAGGCCAGCCCCTAAAATGGGAAAGGATGGCACGAATTAGTTACTGACAAACAAAGTGGATCTCAGAAAGAACATTCTCTCAGTATTTTTAGAATTCTGCAAGTCTAGGATACAAAGTTAGAAACAACTTTTGATGTAGTCATAAATAGCCATTGTAACTGTTGCAAAGTAATTAGTGGGAAGCAGAAAATACTAGTTATCCAATTTTATAACTTCTCTTTAAAACTCTTGAGCAGCTGTTATAAAATATTAAATTTCCTAACACCTTTGGGCTATAATCTTGCTAGGTCTCAAAAAGTAAGCAGGATTGAACTTAGGCAGAAACCAAATGAACACAACAGAAAGAATTCCTCACATGCTGGTGTTTAAGAGCATTTGACGGAGATTAAACTGCTGAGTTTCTTGTTCTGAGCTAAAACATAAACAGCTTCAGAAAGATGATGTTCTCCCATGAGAAGAAACACTTTGGAAAGAATGGATGATTTCCAATCTTAAGGACCATGTAGCGTCTTAGGAGTAGTAGCACATTAGCTTTATTATCCCAGAAAGTCATCCAGTGGGCAAATTTGATTTAACTTCCTATGTAGATTCCCAAAACAGCAAGATTCTGCCACAGGTGTTGGAGAACCCACTCAAATGCAAAATTTGATGAGAAATAAGAAAGAGACCAAAACGGAGACTTCATTATTGCTTAGGGTGTTCATAGCTAGGTGGAGTATTTCTGTAGAGAGGTTCTTGAAGCCAGGGTTGAGGGATCAAAAGGAAGGGGACTGAAGACAAAAGTAGCACCCCTCCCCACAACAGGACTAACTTGTATTTCTTTAATATTTTACTTGATGAAAGACCTAATGCTTGTTCATAACTGTAAATTCTGTAATTACTGTATTACATTAGAATTACATTTGAAATAGTTTATTTCAATGTGCCCTGAAGGATATTATTAATAATGTCAATAATTACTCATTATTCAGCATTTAAACAGACAAGTAGCTGAAGAGACAAGAGTATCTTATGTCCATGCTTTTTTTTTTTTTTTTTTTTTAAGAGATGAGGTCTCGCTCTGTTGCCAAGACTGGAGTGCAGTGGTGAGATCGGAGCTCACTGCAGCCTTGAATTCCTGGGCTCAAGCAATCCTCCTGCCTCAGCCTCCCAAAGTGCTGAGATTACAGTTATGAGCCACCACACCTGGACTGGTTTTAATTTTTGACCCAACTTTTTGTTTGGGAAGTTCATTTTGTGGGGGATGGTGTGTACTGTATCACATGTGAAATGAATCAATTTATATTTAAAATTGCTCATTATTCAGGGAAGAAAAAAATAGTTCAGGCATTGAGGGTGAATTACACATACTACCTGGCCATTCTAGATTGTATTTATTTTTATCTATTATTTATTTTGCCACATATGTAATCCACAAAAACTACCTGTATAGCAAATGCATTTCCCCCATGGTGATTTAGAGCGAGGCTACAGTTATGCAGTAAAAAGTAAAAGAATTCCAGATGGTTGATTTCACATATCTGGCAGTCACAGAGGGGCTGTTTTTAGCTAAAATATCAACTAGAAATGTTTTCATAGGGAGAGGGAGCAGGGAAGATGCACACACACAAATTGGCACTTAGCACTCTCATTCCTCACCAAGAAAAAAGGTAATGTTTTAGAGTTTTAGTATTAATTAGTAATTCTTACCCCAAATTTTATCTCAGAAATATCAACTTCTGTAGGTTTAGAATGTTTTCCCTGTTTAATTGCTTTCTATCTTTTAAATTAAATATGCCTGCTTTATTCAGAGGTGAGCCTTTCTTTAACATTTGTCGAAGAAGAGCTCGGGGCTAATCCAAGGAGATACATAGACTAATTCACCAGAGTCTTATTTATCATCCTATCAGCAACTGAATTTTAGTACAGGAAAGTCATTAGTGTCTGTTAGAGAAAATGTACAAAGCATTTGAAAATAAGGTGAATTATACAAGTTACATATTTTCTAGCAGAAACCTAAAGTTTGTCTGTCTTTAACGGTTGGATTCAAGGCCCTGGGCTTTCCTTAAGTTCCCACATGAAGATGCCACACAATAAAGCTACATTTAAGACCCTAATTTATTTGCATTTCCAATATTTTTCTCTTTGCAGACATTAGCTATCTTAGATAGTACTTATAAAGAATAACTGTCATTAAAGGGTTACAGAAGAAAACCACTGTATACTGTGGCCTATTCAGTTTAACTATCACAATAAAAAATATATATATATCATGGAATTAGGGTCATAAAAACAACTAGATGAGGAATTGTCATTCCCACCTAGGCACCTGCTCCCACTGTAGCTGGCAACAGTAAAAAAATTCGACAACCCTCCCTCCCTCTGACCCTTACACAAATGTACGCAACACTATTCCCTTTGAAATGCTCCAAACAAGGTCAAATATAAACTGATACAGATTTAGATATGCAATTATTTATCCCATTTAGATTTTAATTAATATTAAACTCAACCTTGTTATTTAACTTTGACCTATGTAATTTTCTTGATATCACTTAAAAGTGAATTCAAAAAAAATGCCTACAGCATATCATTCATTAATCCCTCGCATTCTATCCAATTTGCAATTCAAAAAACAGCACGGGTTAACTGCAATTCACAAATATTGCTTCTTCTATAAGAAGTCATGCCTTTCTAATAATATCTTACATTCAGGAATGGCTACAAAATTTGTGGAGTTATGTGCAAAATAAAAATGTGAGCCCCTTGTTCAAAAATGATTAAGAATTTCAAGATGGTGACAACAGTGTAATAAACCAAGTGTGGGGTGCCCTTCACTTAGAAGGAATATCTTGACAGTGCCCTTCTAAGTATACGGCACTGTACAGCTACACAGCTTGCATGCCTATAAAGCTGACCCCACTTGTGTTTATACATTAATTTTATAGTTAATACACATAAACTCATTCATTTGGTTCTCATAACTACTTGTGAGGTAGGCAGAGAAACTAACATCAGTTTCATTTTTTTCTTGACATTTACAGACTCTGATATTCAAACACCATGTGTGACCACCTAACTTGTAAGTGATTGTATTAGTCTGGGTTCTCTAGAGGGACAGAACTAATATGATATATATAAAGGGGAGTTTACTAAGTATTAACTCACATGATCACAAGGTCCCACAATAGGTCATCTGCAAACTGAGGAGCAAGGAGTGCCATTCTGAGTCCCAAAAACTGAAGAACTTGGAATCTGATGTTCGAGGGCAAGAAGCATCCAGCATAGGAGAAAGATGTGGGCTGGGAGGCTAGGCCAGTTTTGTCTTTTCACGTTTTTCTGCCTGCTTTATATTCTAGCCACACTGGCAGCTGATTAGATGATACCCACCCAGATGGGTCTGCCTTTCGCAGCCCACTGACTCAGATGTTAATCTCCTTTGGCAACACCCTCACAGACACAACAAGGATCAATACTTCACATCTTTCAATCTAATCAAGTTGACACTCAGTATTAACTATCACAAGTCCACCCCTTGTCAATTTGAACTCATACACATCTCCTGAGATTATACATAAAAAGGTCATAATTATGCCTAACATAATACAACTATCATTCATACAACTGGAAATGCACCATTCCCCCACCCAAATATTATTACATAACGTTAATAATACTTGGATGTTGATATGAAGTGAATAAATCTTATGATAAAGGAAAAAGAAAATTGAAGATATTTTCTTAGTACAAGCGTATACATGCACAAACATGTTTTTAAAAAAAAGGAGGAAATACTCATGACAATTATAATCCTCATTTCTGTAGCTGGTCACATGATTGTAGCTGGTATTGATGACTACTGTCTTATACCCATTCTGTATTCCCTTTTCCTTTGGCAAGCACCTCAGCAGCCTGTGGCTTTTTTCCTGGTGGAGTGACCCAAACCTTCATTCCTGAAGGGTCTGGGTCATTTGTAGTCCTGCTTGCATTGGGCTGTTGTAGTTTCCCATTGACCTTAATCACAGGGCATGGTAATACTAAGAGACACCCTAATGGATCTCCTGTAGTCTATGCATATTCTTCCTTACCTCTGTTGTGGAGTAGTATACTTATTTCATCTTGATAGTCGGGGTCAATCACCCCAGCCAACACTATAACTCCCTTCTTAGCCTGTTGACTTAAAGGTAGGAGGAGCCCAAAGTGTCCAGCTGGCAATCTTCCAGTTTAATGGAATCATTGTGTCTCCTGGTGGAGGTGTTCCCTCCTTCTGGAACTAAGACCTGTAGGCCAGCAGAAGGAAATGTCACAGGAACAGGAAGCAAAAATTTTGCCAGCGGGTCACTAAGGGTGATGGTGAGTTGTGCCACTTCCACTTCCACCCCTTGATTCCTGGACCCATGAATCCTGGCTATGGGAGAAACAGTGCCATATATTGGAAGCTGATTCAGAGCATACATGGCCTTCTGGAGAACTTTGCCCCAGCCTTGCAAAGTATTGTCACATAGTTGGCATTGTAACTGTGACTTTAAAAGGCCATTCCACCGTTCTGTCAATCCAGCTACTTCAGGATGATGGGAAACATGGTAAGATCAGTGAATTCCATGAGCATCAGTAGCCTGGACCTATTGCAGAGCCTTCTCCTGTTCTGGACCCCACTCAAAACTGGCAGCCTTTTGGGTCACTCAATAAATGGGCTGGAGTAACAAACCCAAATGAGGAATGTGTTGTCTCCAAAATCAAAATATGCCCACTAGGCGATGTGCCTCTTTCTTGGTTGTAGGAGGGGCCAATGCAGCAACTTATCCTTCACCTTAGAAGGAATATCTTGACAGGCTCCACACCACTGGACCACTAGAAATTTTACTGAGGTAGAATTTTAGTTGGATTTATTTCCCATCCTCTGGCATGCAAATGTCTTACCAATAAGTCCAGTGTGTTTGCTACTTCTTGCTCACTGGATCCAATCAACATAATGTCATCAATATAATGGACCAGTGTGATATCTTGTGGAAGCAGAAAGAGATCAAGTTCTTTCCGAATAAGATTATGACAAAAAGTGAAAGAATTGATATACCCCTGAGGAAGGACAGTAAATGTATGTTGCTGGCCTTGCCAGCTGCAGGCAAATTGCTTCTGGTGGACCAGTGGACAGGAATAGAGAAAAAGGCATTTGCCAAGTCAATGGCGGTATACCAGATACCAGGAGATGTGTTAATTTTCTCAAGCAATAAAACCACATCTAGTACAGCAGCTGGAATTGGAGTTACCACATTAGGCTTACGATAATCCACTGTCATTCTCCAAGATCCATCTGTCTTCTGCACAGGCCAAATAAAAGAATTGAATGGGGGATGAGGTGGAGAGTTACCACCCCTGCATCTTTTGTGTCCTTGATGGTGGCACTAGTCTTGGCAATCCCTCCAAGGATGCAATATTGTTTTTGATTTACTATTTTTCTAGGTAGATGCAGCTCTAATGGCTCCCATTTGACCTTTCCTACCATTATAGCCCCATCCTACCAGTCAGGGAACCAATGTGGATGTTCTGCCAGCTGCTAAGTATGCTATACCAATTGTGCATTCTGGCACTAGGGAAATGACCACAGGATGTGTTCAGAGACTCAGTGGACCCACTGTAAGTCGGATCTGAGCTAAAAGTCCATTAATTACCTGACCTCCATAATCCCCTACTTTAACTGGAGGGCCACAGTGGTGTTTTGGCTCCACTGGATTCAACATCACCTCCAAAATGTCTGATTATTTTCCCTTTCCCCCAATGCACAGTTGCCCTGGTAAAAGGCCAGAGTTCTGTTCGGGGAAGGATGGGAGAAAGATTAACAGCATAAATTGTAAGTAGTATAGTGGGATCCTTCCTCAAGGGGACCTGACCTTCCCTTCATTCAAGAGGTTCTGGGTCTGTAAACTGGCTCAAGTCTGGAAATTGATTGAGGGGCTGTGATTCTCTGTTTTTATAATTCAAATTAGTATTTTTTCCATTCAACCTAGAAATTTTCTGCTTATATAAATTAAGTAGGAATGCAGTAGGCTTCCTATCAATTTCACTTCTAGGAACACCATGATTAATTAGCCAATGCCAGAGCTCTACACACGTCAGAATATGCTGATTACTACTTTGCCTCTGCTGCCCATTATGGTAACTATGCTCACATTGCTTTTGATGGTTGAGTGCTGCCGCTTGGCCCCTACCACCTCGGAATCCAGTTATTCTCATTGTATTTAAATTTTGCAGTTGAGTGCACTTCCAGCTGTTAATCTGACCTACAGAGAAGAGCAATTATAGGGCTCTTCAAAAATGCAGGTGCTGCCCCAAAAAATCTATATCACAAGACATTGGTCAAGGGTATATCTTCTGGACCCTTCCAGCTGTGATGAGTAGGTTTAAAGTGACTAATCCATTCCACCATCCCAATCTCCCTAAGCCTTTGGATCCGTTACTCTACATTAAACTAAGGGAGATTAGGCATTTGCAGCTCACTCACAGTGGGCCATCTTGTAATCCGTATTTCAGCTAACTAAGCAAATAAACTATTAGAACCTTTTTTAACTACCCGAGCTGCAACATTAAATGAAGAGACCCTGCTTAGTGGGCCCAAATCAATAAATTCAGCCTGATCCAACTCTATATCCCTTCCACCATTATCCTACACCCTTAATATTAATTCCCATGCCTGTTCTCCAGATTTCTGCTTATATAAATTAGAAAACTCAAGCAGTTATTTTTTGGTGTAAAGCACCTCCTCATGGATCACACTCTCAACCTCACCTCTAGGAGACCGCTGGGACTTTAGTTACAGGTCTAGAAGCAAACAGGGTTGTTAGGGGTGGCTCCTGAGGAGAATCAACATTATCTTGTCTGGCAACTGCCTTGGTAGGTCGTTACTGTTATCTCAGGCAGCACAGGGTTTATCTCCTCAAAGGTGGAAAGGCTGTGGTGGATGTTGGGCAGAGGGGTGGGGGTGGGATGTTGCCATTACTGGGGTTGGGGGAAGCTGTTTCTTCTGGTAATAAAGGCTCATCAGAGTTTACAAACTCAGTGTCCCCAGCTTCATCAGGGCCTACCACACATCCCATATACCAAGTTTCCGGGTCTCATTCTTTTCCAATCAATTCCCTCACTTTTACAGTAGACATGTGGTGGGGCTGTGCATGCACCTTTTGCTGCAGGTCAGCCACTCACATGATAAGAGTTTGTGTCTGTTTTTCCACAATTTCAGCTCTGTCTCTCCAGGAGATAAGACTCTTACTCAGGGCAATCTTAGTAGATTTGAGGCTTAGTATCTGCTTCTAAAGCTGGGAGTTAGAATCCCTGAGTTCATCGTTTTCTTTCATCACTGTGTCCACTGAAGTTAGGAGCAACCAGCCAGCTTCATTATGTTCCTTGTTTCTCCACATATGGTCAAAGGTATTATGTATAGAGTCACTAAACTCCTTGTCTCTCATCAGTGGTGAATCAGGAGTGTCAAATGCATTTATTTTGCATAACTCTCTAAACAGCTTACACCAAGGACTATCAGTGTTCTCCATACTATTAGAAGTAGAATCCTTAGCATTTTGAGGTTTAATTATATTAAGCAGCCAACTCCAGAAACCCCAAAACCAACTAAACAACTCCATTCTTAGTATTCTGTTCCTCCTAGCACCAAAGTCTATATTAGCCAAGGTTCTCTAGAGGGATAGAACTAACAAGAACTAACAGGACATATATATATATATATATATATATACTATATATATATGGGAGTTTATGATATATATTATGTATTATATATATATATGTATGTATGTATAAACGGGAGTTTATTATTAACTCACATGATCACAAGGTCCCACAATAGGCCATCTGCAAGCTGAGGTGCAAGAAGAGCCAGTCCAAGTCCCAAAACTGAAAACTTGGAGTCTGATGCAGGAAGCATCCAGTATAGGAGAAGATGTAGGCTGGAAGGATAGGTCAGTCTAGTGTTCTTACATTTTCCTTCCTGCTTTGTATTCTAGCTGCACTGACAGCTGATTAGATGGTGTCCAGCCAGATTAAGGGTGGGATCTGCCTTCCCTAGCCCACTGACTCAAATGTTAATCTACTTTTGCAACACCCTCACAGACGTAGCCAGGATCAATACTTCCATCCTTAAATCCAATCAAGTTGACACTCAGTACTAACGGTCACAGTGATGGAATTCTAACTCTGACCTTCCAACATCTCTTCCATTGCTCCTTCTACTATGCTACATTGCTTCTTTATGAAAACAGCATCACAAAAGTGTGCTTATCTGTTAATTAGAATACATTTTGTTAGTATGCAATTACAGAAATAATAAGCATGAAAAAATGACCACAAATTGGTATCCATTTGAAATTCTGCCAGTAACTCAATGGTTATTCAATCACTCTTGTTAAAAAAAAAAAAAAAAAAAAAAAAAGTTAAATGGGTCTGTAATCCCTTTTACTCAAGAGGCTCAAGCAAGAGGATTACTTAGGAGTTCAAGATCAGTCTGGGCAACATTGTGAGACCCCATCTCTAAATAAATAAGTAAGTAAGTAAAAGTTAAATGAGAGGCCATTAGGCTAAGATGGCTCCAGCGTTCTGGGTTCCAAAATAACCAAACTGAAACTCAGCTCAGAGTAATTTAACCAATCAGAAATTGCCAGCTAACCTATAACTGGGGGATTTTTCACTTTAACCAATCAAATATACATTTTTAAATTATGCTTCCATGACTACCTTATAAGTTTGCCTTTTGAATCTCTTGGGGTGGATCCCCCAAAAAGCCTGTGGTGTGGAGCTGCCGGATTTGTGAATTGCTGTCTGCTCAAATAAACTCTTTAAAATTTTAAACTGCCCAAGTTTATCTTTTAATATTGTTAACCTAACACTGAATGTTCTTTTTCCAACTGAGAAACAAAGCAAAACTAAATGAAACTAAAAACAAAACAAGCAAACCAACAAAAATATCATTACTGTTTCTCTTTATGTTCTTTGCCTATTCACGGCCTTCAGCAAGCCCCTTACAACCTTACTACCAAAGTCATTATAGTACTCTTTTTTTCCCCACCTGCATTTTTGAGAATTACTAATGGCAGAACTCAGTCAAGAAAACAGCTTGTTATTAAAATAGTTGGCCTCTCTCCAAAGCGAGCTCCCTTGCTAATCTCAGAGAAAACCACAAATTGTTTTTTCTATCTATCTATTACTTCATTCCAAAACAGGAATAAAATGAAGAAAAGGTTATGCTTCATCTCTCCTCTCCCATTATTGTCTGTTGTGTAAAATCTGCTCTTGACTCTGCTATAATTTTTTTTCCAATCAGGAAAACATTGCCATAGCAACCTATTTACTAACTCCGTTGATTGGCTTTGCTCAGGATTCTCTGAATACTCAATTAACATGAATTGTTTCATTCATCTAGAAATTTGATTTTGACTTCCCGCTATGTTCACGGCACCAGATCCAGTATCTTGTCAGAAATCAAAGTTTGCAGGTCTGAAAGAGAAAACTGCTAGGCTGACAATAAAGAATTAAAGATGTAAAATACACACACATTTGAATTTTATATAATGTACAGAATTTATGTATTATGTATAATTATATAAAATATCCATATTTTATACATTATATTTGTTTAAAGTTTTGAGATCCCTTTGCTTTTAGGGATTGTTCACTAGTATTTTCAGTCTAGGGACTTTTGGTGGGATGTTGCTTGCTTTTTGGAATGTAGGGGATGGAAAGTAGGCTGGCTCTCATAATTCAAAAGTAATTGCTGCTTAAATGCAGAATAAAATAATTGCTAAAAATTACTAGTTTAACTCAGCTTTCCTTTCAGTGCACAATATAGTCTAGTTAATTCATTATAGAGAGCAATTGTTACAAGGACAAAACCAGAGAGAGCCCTTGTGTAGAGATAATCATTATTCAGAATGTATTATATTCAGATCAATAAAGATTTGTTTAAGTAATAATATTAATTAGTATTTTTGAAATCCCTTTCATTTGCATAACACTTCATACTTTGGAAGTGCTCTCCAGGATTTTGAAATCTCACATAAATATACTAAATCTTGTAGATCATAAGAATAAACTCCTAGAAAACCATGTTTCAGTGGGGCTTATTTTGGGGCCAAGGGAAAAGTTATTTTCTTCTCTCTGAAAGTAGGCTGTATTTATGTCATTGCTAAAGGATAGAACCCCCAAGTCCCCATTCTTTCTCTGTGTGAGGAGAGGGAAGAGAGAAAGAAAGAAAGAAAAAAGAGATAAACATATTTTAGGAATGAAGTTGGGGATATCAACATACAGTGTCCTGAGAGATAGCAATTTGGATTGCAGCCCTTCTCTCTAGAATGGGGTGGAGCATTGAAGAAAGACACTGCCTCTTATGTTTCCTTCCAAGGCAAGCTTTCTGACTCCCATTCTGGGTTGTCAAGCTTTTAAATTTGTGTATTTGATTTCTCAGTAATTTTCAATATTCTTGAAAATGAGGGTCATATTTTTGTATACTCTGCAGAGCTTATCACATCAGAGGTGAAGATGCAAAATAGATGTTTGTTGTTTTTTTTTACTCAATGCCACGGAAGCACATACACATACACACACATTTAGTTGTTTGTTTATATAAAATTTTCCAGGCTTCCTGACTTTAGCACTTGAGAATATATGACCTAGCTCTTTCTTACCAATTCCCACTACTCTACAAGAATGTCAGCAGTATCCATTAGGGCAGGCTTAATCTCCTGAGTTCAAGGAAAATTTATACCCATCATTTCCACTACTGGCCAAAGTCACCTTAACCATATTCTTTAGGGAGATCTTAAAATAGCAGAAAGAACCTGATTTCCAGTTCCAGCCCTATTCCAAATTGGTTTTGCAACCTTGAGAAAATTACTAGCCTATTTGTGCCTCAGTATCCTCAACTGTCAAATGAGGTTCATTAGGCCCGACTTACCTGTTTTACTCATTTGTAGCAATTACCAAATTAGTGAAGAACATCAAATGGTGTCACTGCAGAAGAGAACTTAGAAATCATCTAAAGCAGCCTGATGTTGTAGAGGATCACTGATATTCATGATTGCCCAGAGTCATACAATAGGAAATCCATGCCTGTGTTTCACTTTTATATTCTAGTACTACTTTCTGTTAAGATTCTGAAAGCACTTGGGAAGGTGCAAGTGTAAAATGTTATGATTGGTATTTGTTATATGACTCCTTCCAACCCTGCAAGAACTGCTGAGGATGATGGAGCTCATGACAGCAATGCCATTATCAGTGGTCATGGTAAGAAACTGATACTTCAGCTGCCAAGGAAGTGGTAGGAAATTAGGCAATGTCTTTTAACAAATTAAAATTGAAGTCTCCAAGATGATAATGAAAAAAGCATCTGCACATAGAAAAGGTAGCTAGAACCCCGGGACCTGGCTTTTGTTTTCCCGGACTAGCCTTCTTCTTGGGAGTGTTACTATTCCATCTTGCTATCTCCATGATGGCTACAAGGTGGTGATGATTAGCCAGGGAGAGGTTGTTTCCCCTTTGTCTTTATGGATGGACAAATTACAGATAATGAGGTATTCATCATAATATTCTGTAGCACAGCTGAAATCAGACTCTTATTTTTATACAAGATGAATAAACATTTAGAGACAGTAAGAGGGAAACAAACTTAAAAACATGTAGCTAGATAATTTTGTTTCTAAAATCCAAGATACTCATCCTCAGCCTGTCATTTACCAAAGGGTACATTCAGACCAAGCTCCCAGAACACCTCCATGTGGCCATTGTAACCACTACTAATAGAAACGTTTTCAATTTTGTCAGAGTTCCTAGAATGAGGTGCTTAAGAGGGACTCTATTTTCCTTGCTGCTGTTGCTCATGAGTCACCTTTTATTTTAAAAGGGAATTAATACATCAACTTTAATATATTGTTCAGTGAAAAAAGCAAAATTTGATGCAGTATGTATAGTATGCCACCATTTGTGTAAAAAAAAGGAATACGTATGCATACCTACACACAATATGCTTGTAAATACATGGAGTATCTCTGGAAGGATACATAAGTAACTGGTAACAGTGGTTACCTTTGGAAAATTGGACTGGAGGATTGAGACCAGGGGTGGGAAAGAGGAAAAGAAACTTACTTTTTACTTTATACCTTTTTGTACTGTTTGATTTTTACTATAGGCATATGTTATTTTTAAAAAACAATTTATATATTACAATTTAAAAAAAGACTACAGATAAATACCAGCTTTATAGCTGAGAGAGCTGAATTGGAGGACATGGCTGGGACCTGAAGCCGAAGTGAACTTCCGCCACAAATCTAAGGACTTTCAGATCCCCCACTCCAAGGGGAAAGAGTTGAGTCTACATAGCATATGTTTAGTCAGACAGGTAGTGAAGGACTGGAGTCTTATCCACACCCTGCTGTGTAGAATGAGCTCAAGAGCCAAGAGGGGCCTAGGCTGCCTATCCATTATAACCCTTTTCTCAATCTCATCAAGTTACTCCTCAGCCCACGCATAAGATTGAATGAGTGGCAAGAGAAGACGGGTAGAAACTTTCTTTCAAATATTTTTGAGAGATGTTTATTTTTTTCCTTGAAGACTCACTTTTTAAATTTTAGTTTTCTGTATGATGATTTGTTTTTTTTCCCCCCAAATGACTGACTTTGGAAATGTCTATTCCCTTTAAGATAGATCTAGCTTCAACCAGGTTCCAGTCTTCTCAGGGGGATTAGCAAAGGCCTTGGCTGAGACTGCCTCACAGATCACTATTTCCCTTTTATAATCCTACTTCTTTCACTTCCCCACAGGTTTTGAGGCCAAGGTGACTTCCTAATAAAATTCCTGAATGCAAATCCCAACCTTAGGGTCTGTTTCCTGGGTAACCCAATCTAGGAGTGATGGTTTCAGGAATAGTAGAAGGAAGCAGGCTCTAAAATGGGATTTTGCAGCTGGTTGTGCTGCTAATTAGCTGGCAATTAGGGTCTTCATTGCTAGAGGTAGGTAAAGCACTAATAAACCCTAATATGCATAAAATTATTAAAATTTTCATAGGCTGTAAAATAGGCCTTTGAAATACTTGGGTGGAATACTACTAATAAGGGCAATGGAATAAAATGTTTTTTGCTAAATGTCATCGATTCACTGGAAAAAAAGAAGGAAAGGCTAAGGGTAATTAATCAGAAATGGCAGTTCAAATGTGAAAGCCATAGGAACTGTTTGGGATCATGTAAACCGAATGTTATCTCCTCTAGTGATAGGGCAGAAAAACCTAAGGATTTTGTCCCGAACTTGATTATAAGAGTAACAGAAGAGCTGAAGAAAAGGAATGCTCAGTTCTAAAATATCTGCTTGCCAAGATCAAGACCTCATTAGTAGAAAGGATGGGACCCTGACACTGGGGGGATGGAAACATTTGTATTGATTCGTCAAAAACCTTGAAAGCCTACATTTCCCTGAAGTAATAGTTCATTTCTCCCTGTTACAGGATACCTCTCCAGTATTGCTTGAAAACTATGCAAAAGCTTCTGCCTTGCAAATCAACTTCCATCTATATCAGGATATACTGTCATTTCCCCCTCCCGACCCCTGGGCCAGCCATTTAAGGGAGAAAAGGGACTATATTTCAAAAGGAGTGGAGGGAACTAGCCAATACCTACTAGTAGAAGCTGGGAAAATATACGTTGAATATCCTAATCTAAAAGTGTAAAATCTGAAATGCTCCAAATATGAAACTTTTTGAATGCCAGCATGATACCCAAAGGAAACATTTTCAATTTTTGAGTTTTGGATTAGGGATGCTAAGCCAGTAGTGCAAGTATTTCAAAATCCAAAAAATTCCAAAACCTGAAACACTTCTGGTCCCAAAATTTTGGGTAAGTGGTACTCAACCTGTGTATGGGACTGGAACATGAGGTCCTGGATTAAAGAAAAGCAGAAGATAAGGTTTGATAAGTTAGAGTTTATTCATATGGGCACATTCTCCCATGATATAAAATTTGACTCCTGACATGAGCTTCTGCTTTATTTATCTTTCGCTCATACCATATAATCAGTAATAGCGGGAATTTTTTTTTAGGTTTCTGTACATTTTTAGATACTGCACCAAGCTGCTAAACTGTTGCTCACATTTTGCCGACTCTCTTCCTGGAATTCCATTACCACCTTTCTTCACTTGATTATCTCCAGTTCTTCCTTCATGATTTAGCTCATCTCCAAATGCCCAGGTAGGGCTAAGTATACATTCTTAATTTTCTCATGGCATCGTTTTCAGATCTCTTATATGGTTAATTAATTTATTTAGTGAACTTTGCCCCCAACTTCATTCTCAGTGTCAAGAATTAAGTGTTACTTATCTTTGTATTCTTTATATTTACCATGGTTCCCTTCACATAGAGACATCCAACAAATATTGGCTAAACTACATGAAACACACTAACAAGCGTCATTTTCCTTTTTTTATTATTATACTTTAAGTTCTGGGGCATGTGTGCAGAATGTACAGGTTTGTTACATAGCTATACACATGCCATGGTGGTTTGCTGCATCCATCACCCTGTCATCTACATTAGGTATTTCTCCTAATGCTAAGGAGAAATCCCCTAGCCCCCCCACCCCCCTGCTATCCCTCCCCTATGCCCCCATCCCCTGATAGGCCCCAGTGTGTGATGTTCCCCTCCCTATGTCCAGGTGTTCTCTATTGTTCAACACCCACTTATGAGTGAGGACATGTAGTGTTTGGTTTTCTGTTCTTGTGTCAGCTTGCTGAAAATTATCGTTTCCAGATTCATCCACATCCCTGAAAGGGACATGAACTCATCCTTTTTTATGACTGCATAGTATTCCATGGTGTATATGTGCCACATTTTCTTTATCCAGTCTATCATTGATGGACATTTGGATTAGTTCCAAGTCTTTGCTATTGTGAACAGTGCCACAATAAACATACATGTGCATGTGTCTTTATAAACAGAATGATTTATAATCTTTGAGTATATACCCAGTAATGGGTTTGCAGGGTTCAATGGTATTTCTAGTTCTAGATCCTTGAGGAATCACCACACTGTCTTCTACAATGGTTAAACTAATTTACACTCCCACCAACAGTGTAAAAGTGTTTCAATTTCTCCTCATCTTCTTCAGCATCTTTTGCCTCCTGATTGTTTAATGATCACCATTCTAACTGGCGTGAGATGATATCTCAATGTAGTTTTGATTTGCATTTATCTAACGACCAGTGATGAGCTTTTTTTTCATATATTTGTTAGCTACTTAAATGTCTTCTTTTGGGAAGTATCTGTTCATATCCTTTGCCCACTTTTTGATGGAGTTATTTGTGTTTTCTTGTAAATTAGTTTAAGTTCCTTGTAGATTCTAGATATTAGCTTTTTGTCAGATGGGTAGATAGCAAAATTTTTTCCCATTCTGTTGGTTGACGGTTCACTCTAATGATTGTTTCTTTTGCTATGCAGAAGCTCTTTGTTTTAATTAGATCCCATTTGTCAATTTTGGCTTCTGTTGCCATTTCTTTTGGTGTTTTAATCATGAGTCTTTGCCCATGCCTATGTCCTAATAGTTTTGCCTAGGTTTTCTTCTAGGCTTTTTATGGTCTTGGGTTTTACATTTAAATCTTTAATTCATCTTGAGTTAATTTTTGTATAAGGTGTAAGGAAGGGTTTCAGTTTTAACTTTCAGCATATGGCTAGTCAGTTTTCCCAACACCATTTATTAAATAGGGAATCCTTTCCCCCATTGCTTGTTTTTGTCAGGTTTGTCAAAGAGCAGATGGTTGTAGATGTGTGTCATTATTTCTGAAGCTTCTGTTCTGTTCCATTGGTCTATATCTTTGTTTTGAAACCAGTACACTGTTTTGATTACTGTTGCCTTGTAATATAGTTTAAAGTCAGGTAGTTTGATTCGTCCAGCTTTGTTTTTTGTTTTTGCTTAGAATTGTCTTGGCTATGCGGGCTCTTTTTTGGTTCTGTATGAAATTTAAAGTGTTTTTTTTTCCAATTCTGTGGAGAAAGTCAATGACACCTTGATGGGAATAGCATTGAATCTATAAATTACTTTGGGCAGTATGACCATTTTCATAATATTGATTCTTCTGTCCATGGGCAGGAAATGTTTTTCCATCTGTTTGTGTCCTCTCTTATTTCCTTGACCAGTGGTTTGTAGTTCTCCTTGAAGAGGTCCTTTACATCCCTTGTTAGTTATATTCCTAGGTATTTTATTCTCTTTGTAGCAATTGTGAATGGGAGTTCACTGATGATTTGGCTCTCTGTTTGTCTGTTATTGGTATTTTTGCACATCAATTTTGTATCCTTAGACTTTGCTGAAGTTGCTTATCAGCTTAAGGAGATTTTGGGCTGAGACGATGGGGTCTTCTAAATATACAATCATGTCGTCTGCAAATAGAGACAATTTGACTTCCCCTTTTCCTATTTGAATACACTTTATTACTTTTTCTTGCCTGATTGCCCTGACAAGAACTTCCAATACTATGTTGAGTAGGAGTGGTGAGAGAGGGAATCCTTGTCTTGTGCCAGTTTTCAAAGAGAATACTTCCAGTTTTTGCCCATTCAGTATGATATTGGCTGTGGGTTTGTCATAAATAGCTCTCCTTATTTTGAGATACATTCCATCAATACCTGGTTTATTGAGAGTTTTTAGCATAAAGGCTGTTGAATTTTGTCAAAGGCCTTCTCTGCATCTATTGAGATAACTGTGTGAATTTTGTCTTTGGTTCTGTTTATGTGGTGGATGATAGACTTGCATTTGTTGAACCAGCCTTGCATCCCAGGGATGAAGCCTACTTGATCATGATGGATAAGCTTTTAGATGTGCTGTTGCAATCGGTTTGCCAGTATTTTATTGAAGATTTTTGCATCTCTGTTCATCATGGGTATTGGCCTGAGGTTTTCTCTTTTGTTTCATCTCTGCTGGGTTTTGGTGTCAGGATGATGTTGGTGTCATAAAATGAGTTAGGGAGGATTCCCTCTTTTCTATTGTTTGGAATAGTTTCAGAAGGAATGGTACCATCTTCTCTTTGTACCTCTGGTAAAATTCGGCTGCGAACCTGTCTGGTCCTGTACTTTGTTTGTTTGGTAGGCTATTATTTGCTGTCTCAATGTCAGACTTTGTTATTGGTCTATTCAGGGATTCAACTTCTTCCTGGTTTAGTCTTGGGAAGGTGTAAGTGTCCAGGAATTTATCAGTTTCTTATTGATTTTCTGGTTTATTTGCATAGAGGTATTTATAGTATTCTCTGATGATAGTTTGTATTTCTGTGGAACCGGTGGTGATATCCCCTTTATCATTTTTTATTGCATCTATTTGATTCTTCTCTTTCTCCTTTATTAGTCTGTCTAGCAGTCTATTTTGTTGATCTTTTCAAAAAGCCAGCTTCTGGATTCATTGATTTTTGAAGGGTTTTTTATGTCTCTATCTCCTTGTGTTCTGCTCTGATCTTAGTGATTTCTTGTCTTCTGCTAGTTTTGTATTTGTTTCTTCTTGTTCCTATAGTTCCCTTAATTGTGACATTAGGTTGTCGATTTTCAGATCTTTCCTCCTTTCTCTTGTGGGCACTTAGTACTATAAATTTCCTTCTACTCACTGCTTTAAATGTGTCTCAGAGATTCTGGTACATTGTGTTTTTGTTCTCATTGGTTTCAAGGAACATCTTTATTTCTGCCTTCATTTCATTATTTATCCATTAGTCATTCAGGAGCAGGTTGTTCAGTTTCCATGAAGTTATGCAGTTTTGAGTGACTTTCTTAATCCTGAGTTCTAATTTGATTGCACTGTGGTCTGCAAGACTGTTATGATTTCCATTCTTTCGCATTTGCTAAGGAGTGTTTTACTTCCAATTATGTGGTCAATTTTAGAGTAGGTGCAATGTGGTGCTGAGAAGAATGTATATTTTGTAGATTTGGGGTGGAGAATTCTGTAGATGTCTATTAGGTCCGCTTGGTCCAGATCTGAGTTCAAGTCCTGGATATCCTTGTTAATTTTCTGTCTCATTCATCTGTCTAATGTTAACAGTCAGGGGTTAAAGTCTCCCACTACTATTGCGTGGGAGTCTAAGTCTCTTTGTAGGTCTTTAAGAACTTGCTTTGTGTATCTGGGTGCTCCTATATTGGGTGCATATATATTTAGGATAGTTAGCTCTTCTTGTTTCATTGATCTCTTTACCATTATGTAATACTCTTCTTTATCTCTTTTGATCTTTGTTAGTTTAAAGTCTGTTTTATTAGAGACTAGGCTTGCAACGCCTGCTTTTTTTTGCTTTCCAGTTGCTTGGTAAATCTTCCTCTATCCCTTTATTTTGAGCCTATGTGTGTCTTTGCAAGTGAGATGGGTCTCCTAAATACAGCACACTGATGGGTCTTGACCTTTTTCCAATTTGCCAGTCTGTGTCTTTTAATTGGGGCATTTAGCCCATTTATGTTTAAGGTTGATATTTTTATATGTGAATTTGATCCTGCCATTATTATGGTAGCTGGTGGTTTTGCCCATTAGTTAATGCAATTTCTTCATAGTGTCGATGGTCTTTACAATTTGGTATGTTTTTGCAGTGTCTGCTACTGGTTGTTCCTTTCCTTGTTTAGTGCTTCCTTCAGGAGTTCTTGTAAAGTAGGCCTGGTGGTGACAAAATCTCTCAGCAGTGACTTTTTTTTTTCAAGACAGAGTCTTGCTCTTGTTGCCCAGGCTGAAATGCAATGGAGCAATCTTGGCTCACTACAACCTCTGCCTCCTGGGTTCAAGTGATTCTCCTGACTCAGCCTCCCAAGTAGTTGAGATTACAGGCATGTGCCACCATGCCCAGCTAATTTTGTATTTTTAGTAGAGACAGAGACAGGGTTTCACCATGTTGGTCAGGTTGGTCTCAAACTCCTGACCTCAGGTGATTCACCAGCCTTGGTCTTCCAAAGTGCTGGGATTACAGGCATGAGCCACCGTGCCTGGCCTGTCCAATGTTTTTAAGCAGAGACATGACACCATGTTCATATTTGATAAAAAATAACTCCCAGATGGTATGTAGAACGGGATGGAATGTAGAAGATAAGAATGTAGAAGCCCAGGCAAGTGCAGTTGTCATCCAAGGTACACTTACATCAGAATTACCTGGAGGAAAGGGAAAAATTATTGTTAACTTCCAATTATCAGGGTCTATCCCAGATCTACAAAATTAGAATTTCTAGGTGCAGGGCTTAATCTACTTTTTGAAAAATACCCTCAGGAAGATATTAGACCTACCAAACTCTGCTCTAAAGGAGTAAGTTCTCATCCTTTAGGGCTCACCAATATCACTTATGCTTAGGAAGGTGCTATTGTCCCCCACCCTCTGAAATTCTTGAAGCCCAGGAATCGTTACTTCTGAAAAGCTCCTCAATCTGCTCAGTTTTGGAGCAAAAATAAAAATAAAAATCTCCTCCATTGATTCTGGTAATTTACCAAGTTTGAGAACTATAGAAAGAATCAGTTGATACTGAGAATGAAAAGAAGAGGATATTTTCTTCAGAAAACCTATTCATTATATAATAGATAAAATACAATGCCAGATTTATAAATTAAAAGTGAGGAAAGAAGCAAACACAGAATGGCTTAATGGAAAGAAGACAGGATTAGGATTCTAGAGAGCTTACTGCACATCCTGCCTCTGTTCTTATTAGCTATTGTGACCTTGGGTGCATGATTTATTTCTCCCTCTGTGTTCTGTAAAATGTGAAATAAATGAGTTAGACTTTATATGTGTTCCCAAATATGTTCCACAGGTATTATACAGATGTAATACACTTGCACAATAATGGTTTGATAGGTAAATATTTTTGAAAATTTGACTTTAACATGTCAAATTTTATTTACAGGTTAACATGTCAGAGCACTTAATATATTTACATGCACTGTAAAACTATAAAAAAGAGAGTTGAAAATGTAGTATTTGACATACTTATTTGACCACACACTTTTTTTGAGGAATATTTTATTTACTTAATCTTTTGCAGAACATAGGACTAAGTGATTTTTTAAGCTATTCTATCTAACTCTAAAGTGCTTTGAGTTTTGTTGTGCCTAGCAAAGGTGACTAAGAAGAGGTGAAGTCATTAAGTAGATGTAAAATGGAATTGACAGGGGAACATTCAGTTTGAGGATTAAGGGGTCTGATGTGCCTTGGTTCACAAACGAAAGCACTTGTTTACATGACGATGGAATTATAAAGCCTTCCAGAATATGTAGTAAGTAACTTTTCAAGAGACATAAAGATAAAGCATTAGGAGTCTGAATTTGCAGCTCAATGTCAGCCCAGTAGCTTATCTTGCCTTCTTGTTTATTGTGGTTTAAAGTTTCTGTCTTTAGTTTTGAAAATTCATAATCAGGATATCTTCTTGCACTGCTTCTCCATCAAATATTACTTTTTTTTTTCTGTGGTTTGGTTATACATTTTAGAACCCCAATTGAGTGCAATGGGTTGATAGTACACCAGGTTCCCTACTTTCCTTATTGCTTTTTATCTTTAGTCTTACCTGTCACACCATGTTCCCCTGCCTCACTCCATTTCTGGCTCATTGTCTAATTGCAAGCAAATCACTTAATCTTTCAGCAGATTAATTTCTCTGTGTATAGAACAAGGGTGATATGCTTACCTCCTGCCTAGCTTGGATGGATGGTGTAAGGATTAACGGAATGAACCATTGAAAAGCAGTTATAATCCCTAAAGGAGGAGAATCCTAGGAGTATAATCCATTGTCCTCATTATTATGTTTCAGTTTTCTTGTAAAATAAGCCGGCATCCACATTTTACCATCAGAAATCTTAGCATACAGGTGGGAAATGTAAGTATTTAGAAATTGTAAATGTTGAAATGTGGTTAACTATTTTTTCCATGAAATCACTAAATTGTAGTTCCAAAAATTGTCTCTACACATATGTGCCTCTTTTATAGAGTTCCTAAATGTGTTCATGAACTGTGTCTTTGAAGCTGTTTCTCTCTACTTTGTTGAAATGATGGAGAGGCTATTTTACAATTATGTTAGGTTGTCAGGCCTTACTGTTAAGTGAATCAATACTGACATCGATCTTTTTCTGTAAGACGGGAAGAGATGTTATGTGCAACTCAAGTTAGGAAGAAATTCTGAGTCTAAGCTGTTGCTGTTATTTTGGCATAATGTAAAAATCAAATAAAATCCTTGATATTTGTGATAGGTGCCCTCCTAGGAAAGAGAAGAAAGCTGTTTTGGGTTTTCACATCTGTTTATAAATTCAAGTAGTGAAACAGCCCAAAAGAAAAAACAAAGCTCGGTTGGTTCATGGATCTAGAAGAGCAGATTTGGAATTTGTGAAAAGATGTTTTACTTGTGGGACTTTTAATAACAGATTCATTCATTCCAAAATATTTGTTTAGTACTTACTGTGTGTCATCATCTATGAATTTTTGAATAGGACCATTGCTATTTCAGCACCTAATACCATGTTGTTGGGATTGTTTAATGACTGTCCAGTCCAGTTACTCTAAATTGGTGATGAGCAAAACAGGTTGTGCAGCAGAAGATATTTTGCTTAATTTTCTGGTTTTAGGACTGTTCATTCTGTTTAGAAACAGAAGAAAAGAGGCCAATGGTATGAAATGTTAAAAATGCAATCAAATGACATTAGGAAATATTATGTTGGCACATGCAAATCATAAAAACTATCTCATGTTATATATAAGGTATGTTTGTATTTCCAGGCCCAAATATATCTGTCAAGAAATTTCAGGCAAAAACAAAATTAATTAAGCATACCTCCAAACTTCAGAATTTACTGCCATTCTCTTGCCGATTTTTCATGTTATTTTGTTCATAGAATATTGACTACAAAATATTTTGAGATATAACATTTAAAATATTTGTTTTTCTTAATTAATATTATTGAACACATTAAAGAACTTTTTGATAAATAAACAAATGAGCACTACAACAAAGAGATGGTATTTATAATACATTTTGGGTTCTCTTCGATGGTTTCCATGGCAATAGCATCATTGCCCTTAGTCTAATCACTGAGTTATTATGTTTGTCTTCAGATCTTTTCTTTATTCTCAAGTTGGCAGCTCTGATTTAGAGCAAATGCACTCTTTGCTTGTCATTAAGCACGCTGTAATAATTATCAGTCTGGTGTATAGTTCCACCTACCTTTATGTAACTTTGTGAGTGAAAGATAAGAAAGAAACAGAGAGAGTTTGAGTGATCAAATTTCCTCTGAGTAATTACAACAAATCTCTGTGTGTGACTTAGAAAACACATTTTAAAATATTTTCCTAAAGAATTTCCCTTTGCAGGTAGTCGAGGGTGGATGGATCTAGCAGAAGATGGTTGTGCACTTTTTCATTTTGCCAAATTCATCTTGAAAAAATGTTTTCTTTTCTGTAGCTATTTTGTAGTTTAAATTCCCTTCATCTATAATTAGCTTTCTCATATCCTGTCTCTCTAATCAGGTTCTTTATGGGTCCTGAAACACAGCTGGTATCCCCTGAGGGCTGATAGAGGCAGTGAGAGCATTAAAAAGTTACAAAGAGAATAATGGGATAAAGGGAATAACTTTCTGACTATATTAAGTACTGTTGGATTTAAAAATCATGGTTCACTATTTCCCTCATAAGAACAAGTATGGGAAGGTAGTGTATAGGTGTTTCTTTGAATGGGCTCATGTAAGAATTTCTTGTGGAATTTTAGCGATGTCCTTATTACACAACTTTAGTATAATCTAATGAATTCTTTTGATTATTTTTTCCCTTTTATTGCACAATTATTTTGTGCAATAAAATAAGCTTCTTCTTACAGGTCACAGCTTTCCTACTAGTATTGGCTCTGTAATGGAAACATGGAGTTCACTGGATGGCTCAGTAGTGGAGTTTGAAATAGAATATAAAGAAAATTAGTTTAGATTTAGGAATGTGTGAACCTGGTATGTAAATGTTGAATATCTGGACACTCACCTGTGTTCACTTATTTTGGTAAGGAAAGCCTAGGTCAGCTGCTGATACCAAATCAGAGTCCAGATAAATAGAACATATAAATGAATAAATAAAAAGAAATATAAAAATAAACAAGCTCAGTGTTACATAGAAGTAAAATATGCTGTGATTTAAAGGATACTAGGAATGTGCCCTGACTCCAAATGTCTTCCTGTACCATTTTAGTTGCTCCAGTAATGTTTATGTAATGATCAGGTTTTATCATTACTTATCCAGTAATTCTCTTTAGCTAAAAATTTCCTTTGAACAGCAAGTCAATGATTTTTTATAATGAATGAGTTTATTAGACTATTCATTATCGCAGATGTAGCTGAGGGAACATGAGGATACTGAATGGCTAGGGATGAAAAGGATGTTTCTAGAAGGAGGAAAGAGCATCTATGGTACAACACCTATTTTGCATGTTCACTTGACACATGCTCTTTAATCTTCAACTTTCCTTCAAAGCTTATGCTGTAGTACTAGTTCAAGAGATTTATGAGTATTTCTAAGATGATTATAGGCAAATAAGAGATAATTTGGAAGTCTGGAACTCCTACATGCCTTGAAAAAGTGCATATTATGAATTTGTTCATTTTGTTCATTTTTATTCTAAATTTACAAGAAGAATTCATGGGAGTATGGAACTTGGTGCTGCTTTCAGTGAAGTTACTGATTGTCATATTTTCTTCTTATGTCCCAATGGTCAAAACAAATGTATAATATGCCTTCCAAAGGATTCGGCAGGTATTTTATTGATTCTGATAGCTGGAGTCCACCTGGTGCAGCAAATAAACCCCAAATTCCAATTTCTATTTACATATTTTTGACATTAGTTTAATGCTTAACAAGACAAACTTTTACTCCTTTCTGTCTGAAAGAACTGAGACATGATGGCTTAACAGCATTATTTCACATTCCAGGGTATAAACTCCTTAGCTTTCCTTTTGCTTTCATAATTAAATCAGAATATCACATCACTTATATAAGGTAGTCTTTCAAATATCAATGACAGCTCTTTAAGACTGGTAATGTCTTCAGAAGTGAACTTTTATAAGGGAACATCTGCCAATATTTTGGCCAAGTCTCAGGTATAATCTCTGATCAATCAAATTCTTGAACTATGATAAGTACCTAAGTGTATCAGTGGGTAAGTGGACATTTCAGCAAAGTTTTGATTGGTAGTTATGTATTCAGGAACTTAAGAAGATTTTAAGGTTCGTTAAATTTTAAGATGGTCCTTTCAAACAGATAGCATATACTCTCTGAGATGTGCATGAATCAACAGATATACAGAATTAACCTTTTATAAGAAAATTTCTCTAGGTATATACATTGACAATAGTTTTGTTTTTGCCAGTAAATATGCAACTCATGAATTATTCTTTGGCATCACCAATGCTAAAACTAGTAAGAAGCAAATTAATAACTTGTAGGCCACCGAACCTAGTCTTCAAGGCTCAATGAGAATCTACTCATAAAAAAGACAATGGGAAGTTTAGTGCTACATGTTCCAGAAATTCAGGAAGTATGAAGTTCTGTGGATGCAACAATCATCTCAGTGTAAATGTTATTAACACCTTGATCTCATCTTACCTTGTGAAATGATGAAGTTACTACAGAGGAAGAAAGATACTTACAACCTCTACTTGGACTAATCTCGAAACCAGAGTCAACACTTTAGAGGATATTTATTTGTCCCAAATAGTTAGAGATTGGAAATTATAAATCTTTTTTTCTTTTTCTTTTTTTTTTTTTTGAAACTGGGTCTCACTCTGTTGCCAGGCTGGAATTTAGTGGCGCCATCTTGGCTCACTGCAACCTCAACCTCCTGGGTTCAAAATGATTCTCTTGCCTCAGCCTCACAAGTAGCTGGGATTACAGGTGCCTGCCACTATGCCCAGCTATTTTTTTTTTTGTATTTTTTAGTAGAGACGGGGTTTCGCCATGTTGGCCAGGCTGGTCTCAAATTGCTGACCTTGTATCTGCCCACCTTGGCTACCCAAAGTGCTGGGATTACAGGTGTGAGCCACTGCACCAGGCTGGAAATTAGAAATCTTATAAAGGGTTTCAGTAAATTCACAAAGTGGAGAGATAAAGCTTAATGTATGAATTAGGGCTAGATCAAGAAATCAGAGCCACTCTATATATGCAAAGTATGAAAGTTTTAGTTGGGGGAATTAGAAGTTATTCAACATTTAGAAGGAAAAACAGGTGGAGCAGAGATCAAGGAAGCCATGACCAATTAATTCAGTCTTCAGCACTGAAGCAGGTGGTTCTTCTAAGGTCATTCTCAAGCCACAGCACATCCCAGGAACATTTAGAAAATTCCTTAACTATTTCAATCTGCAGCAATGAAGTGAGTGGGTCTCAAGAACATCCCTTGAAGTTGCTGTGAAGACCAGAAATGTTTGGAATACTCTAACCAATTATAACCATAAAAGTATAAATATAAAACATGTATAAATATAAAAGTATATATAAAACATGTATAAATATAAAAGTATATATAAAACATGGATGCAGGTGATTCTTAAGAAGTTCGGGAAGTTCCTTCAAACCTCATGTCTGCCCATGTGTCTGACTGCAGTTGTTTCCAGAGAGTAATGACCCCTCCTTCTCTTCTATTTCCCATATTGTGTATGTCTTTCATTGGCAAATTTTAACATGAGGAAGGATACTCTGGGAAATGTGGTCTAAGCTGTTTCACTATATTGCATAAGAGACTATGAGGGTGGTTGACACAGAGTTAATACTAGACGATATAGTGTACCTATTAAGATGTAGGTAATGACGGAATTTCTTTTTCTATTAGAAAGTATCTATTCTTTATCTATTGAAAATAATAGCAAAAACCACAATGACTTGCACCAACCTAGTATCAGCATAAGGGACAACACCGATATTAGTCAAAGAGTCCCAGAATAAGATAGTAAAGGGTTTTGAGGATATGAGACATCACCATGATGAAACAACATGGCCATCAGAGGAGCAACATTTAATTATGTGGGGGATGGGTTATTGTGATACTTGTTACCAGAAAGGTTCATTTTGGTGCTGGTGACATCCTTGCATACAACTCTGCTGAGGGATGTTTATCTAAGTACACATAGCAGGTGGAGGCACCATCAAATAACAGAAAATATTTCAGTTGAAAAGGAGAAATAAAAAAGGCAGTAAATCTTAAGCTTTAAAAGAAATCTTGTGTATCTGATGGAGATTTCTGTATTCTCTATCTCTCAACCAACAAATTGGAACCAGAACAGATAATTGGCAACTTGAAAAAGACTTCCCTTGCTCAAGGGTTTGAGTTCTAAGATTAGAGTGGAGCACACTTGTTCAGTTTTTCTTCTCATTCATTAACTAAAAGCAACCTGTTGACTTGTAGAGAAAGGCAGGTTTTCACAGCATTTGGCTTCTTTCTTTATGGAGTGGGTCTCTTCCACTTTCAATGCACAGAGAAGAAGAACAATGTTGTTGACAGGTAAATGGCTTAAGAAAATGTGTGTAATTGTAACAGTTGTTGATACTAAAAAGACATGTTTTAATTCTTATATACTCCAGCTGGCAATCCCAGGGCATATCCCCAAACATCAATAACAGTGTTATTTGGAAATTTTATTGTTACAATATAACATTTAGAAGTATTAACTAATATGTTTTCCAATTTTCTTGAATGTCCATTTACCTCAAAGCTCTCTCCGCTTCAAACTAGACCTTGACATTCACTGCCTCAGGACATAAAGGTTATGGAAGAAATGCAGAGAAAAAAAATCAATTTAAAGTCTATTTTGGAACTAGTGGTAAAGAAACAGTTTAGAGAGAAAACTTTCAGAAGCCCAGGTATTGAGAGTCAGAACGCAAAGTCATAAAAAATTTATTTGGAAGAATGCATAATGATGTATAAGCAAATTTTCCTACACCAAAGGAAATAAGAGATCCTCTGAACTGGAGGAAAACACAGAATATCTCGAAGAAGCAAGATTGGAAGCTCTGGTTAGTACTTCTGAGAAGTGATTCTGAGAATTCCTCTTTACAAGCTGTGTCCCTGGGTTGAGGTGGAGAAACAGAAACTGAAGATAGGTTTGGGGATCTGAAAGAGAGAAGCACTCATACTTTACACTTCAGGTGAAGTCCAGAGGTGGTCATAGATTTTGAAAGGTCTCTGGGGCAACCATGGCTCAGCAGCAGTACCATGGAAATGGTGGTGTGGTGGGTCTATGATTGAGGGCCTGATACAGTTCCAGTAGTTTTTCTGAGGCCCAAGAGAGGGAGGGGAGGATATCCAAATATTTTCTATCTGCTATTAGTGGAGAACATGATAGCTAAGAAAAGAATGACAGACCTAAAGACAACAGAATTGGGAGAATACAGAGTATCTCACACAAACCATTAGCTGGACATTATATGGATTCGGCAGACGCTAAACAGGAATATTTGCCAAGGACCAAGAAATAGAAACCCCTTCCCAACAATGCCGTGGCATTAGACAGACCCTTGGAACTTTCATATGCTGGTAAAAATGCAGGGTATGAGGAGGAAACAGAATTTGACTGAGAAAAGCTTATATTCATTAAGCTTGAATCACCTAAGATGAAGTGTTCAACAGCAGAAAATGGATCCTCAAGATCTAAATTAGATTCCATTTTAGGGGAAAAAAATCATTTTGCACACTGGAGTTTCTGTTTCATGGAATTCACACTACATCATATTTTACTCTGTGAACAGAGAACATATATGATGCATAAGGGATGGGAAAAGAATCAAGATGATTTATTCTAAAATCATTGAGTATTGTGGAACTAACAAAAACATTATCAATGTGATGCAAATAAATAATGAAAGAAATGAGCTACATTTTCTATTTTAAAGGATGGTAGACATAGCACATTAATGAATACTTAATGGGTTCTATTTTGCCCAGTGCCTCAGAAATTAATCTGTAATATGATCTGAGTTACCCCTTTTCTTGGCATAGACATGCTCTTCAAAATGTGGCAGGATGTGACTTGGCACTTCTAAGAGAACTTACATATGTTGAAGATGGTAAACTAAAATTGAACCTTTGAGGATATTTCCCTGATATACCTATAAGCCACTCTTATTTAATAGGAATTTATATAATATTTAAATATTCTATCCGCCTTTGGCATTATAACTTGCACAACAACTTACATTTCCCACCATTCTTGCCAAGTGTCTCCAAAGCCTCTCATACTGGCTCATTCAGAGACTGGAATTGCCCTGTACTTTAGGAGGCAATATTTATCGTGATTTCTGTGCTGGGCAAGAGACCTTTCCAGTCAAGAGACAACCTGGCTTTTAAGAGCTCACAAATATTTGGTACCCTGGAAGTTGGCTTCCTTTTTAAGGTTTACAGCACCCTCTGTTGCTGTAAATGCAGATGTTGAACTGTTAAATTTGATTCACGTTGGCCTAGGAATAAAAGCATTTTATTTTATTACTTTAAAAATTGTGTTTATTCTTAAGCTTTCAATTTAATTCGTTTCTTACAAAATTTCTTGTACAACTGAAGAGTAAATTAAGCCTTGACTGTATATATTGGCAAAGAGGAACACTTTATATTTTTGGTTAGTATAGCAAAATTTATGATAAGATTGGGTATCCATAGACATCTCAAGAACTCTGGGGAATTCATGAAAGTCACCAGAAGTCTCATTTGCAAGAGTACTCAGGTCCCATGGAAGAAAATGTGAAAGGGAATTTTAGTAGTATATTTATCAGGTCTCTGAAGCCTCCAAATTAAGAACCTTGCACAAAAGAAAGCAGAAGCCTTCCAGAGGCATGGATCTAAAAATTCTGAGAATAATTTCATTAAAAAGCAGTAGAACTTCCATATGGCACAATTTCAGGATTGGTTGAGGAATGTTAAGGCTACTGCACATGCGTCTTGAAAATTCTGAGAATTATTTCTGTTATTAGGCATGGGTCTTGAAAATTTTGAAAATAATTTCTATTAAAAAAGCACTGGAACTTCCATATGGCACAATTTCAGGATTGGTTGAGCAATGTTAAGGCTATTGCACAATTTCTGGATTTGGCAAACTTTTCCCAATAGAGGGTGCTGTAAACCTGAAAGAGGAAGCCAACTTCCAGGGTACCAAATATTTGTGAGCTCTTAGAAGCCAGGTTGTCTCTTGACTGGAAAGATCTCTTCTGTCCAGCACAGAAATCACGATAAATCTTGCTTAAGTAGTTGGAGGTTGGTGGTTGACTCTGAAGCAGCTGTATAACACAACTAAAGCTACAGCAGCAGCAGAGAGGCATGGCCATACTCTCACCATTAAGTTCCTATAGGAAAATAGAGGACTGTCTCCTTTCTGACCAATTCCTTTTTTCAGAGGGAGATAAAAGGTAGAAACAGGGAATAGAGCATTTTTGGTGTCAGAATTCCAGTAAAATTTAAATTAGGTGGCATCAAGAAACAAATACATCTGTCACTCTAATTCAAACCCTAATTTTTTTTTTTCAGTAATGAATATGACCTGGAAAATCAATGTATACTTTTAAAAATATCCATTTCCTAATATGAAAAAACCTGTGTAAAACAGATGCTTTGTAGGAGGTGCAGATAGGTAGCATAATTTGCTCAGAAAGTCCCTTCATTCAATTATAGTTAAAATCAAAAGGAAAATCCAAATAAAACAACTAGTATCATTCCCTTATACAATCATGTGTTGAGCATTGTCAATGCATTTGTACCGTGCTAGGCACCAGGAATATACAAATGACTACTTGGATGCTTTCTCTGCCTCCTCTAAAAGAAAACCAAATCTCAATATTATTGACTCTTCTTATTATGGCCACTACCTGAAGTTTAATCTGTAGTTAAGATATATGAATATATAAACAAACATGTACACATTTTTAAAATAATTCTTTTAATTTATATATATATTTTGTCACTTTATGTAGATAAAGACTTTAATGAAAAATCTTTTCAGAAGTCAAGATTTATTAATTAATATTTTTAAGAAGAGATAGACACTAAGGAAATTTTGCAACCAGAAATTTTTTAGGTGCTTAGAAAATTCTGTCTCAAACATTAATAGACGCTATCAGAGAAGGTTTAATGAATTTTGGTTAAAGATTCACAAATGGTGAAACTGGGTCGCAGTTTCTCAAGTTTGTGTATCCTCCTACCTTGTTTACTGGTAATGAGAAAAATCAAAAGCAGGTAACTTAGCTTGTGTGTATTGGGGGAATTTATCCCATTACTTACTTGGCTAGCAACAATTATTTATCCTGGAAATCAGTAAAATTTCATGCTTTGCAATGTATTTACCTCACGAAGAAAATATTATGTAAAAAAATATTTTTCCAACATGAATTAATAGTATGACAGAAGTTAAAACAGCATCTTTTTCAGATCTACTTTTAAATCCTCATGTTAAGAAAAAGACTAGGGAGTTGAATCCAATCTCTCCCCTCTATTACAAAACCCCATTGTTGTAACTCTCCTTGAATAAAATATTCCTTGCTTTCTCTGAAAAGAAAAGCAAAAAGGCTCATTTTTAATGACACATCTCAAATGATGAGATAATTCCCAACCTGTACAACAAATATGTGTTAATATCCTTAGGTATTTGAGTGAATGGAAATCCATACACTGGTGTTGGATTGGCATGTTAATCTCCTGTCACTTTAATCCATTCCAATTCTTGAGAAACTTAAACTCAAGAATAACAAAATCCACTCCGTCCTACCTTTATAATTCTTTTTCTAACTTCTAGAGAAATGGCAGAGGCCAAAAAACGAGAATGATGGAAGAATTTACCAGAGTTTTTTCTTGTCACTTATTTTGAAAGTCAGCTGCAATTGGTAATCTTCTCAGGTTGGCAAATGTGTCCAAATGGGGAATGCTCTGTAATCTGTCAAAACCTCACAGATGTCATCAGCAAAAGGAGCATATATTCTTAATGTGTTTATTTAATCTTTTATTCTGCATGTGGAGCTATACCTTGAGTAAAGACTCACCAAACAGATATCATTCCTTCAAAAAATTCATCAAGACCTTTGTAAATAAACTCTTCCACATAGTAACAAAAATGCATCAGCTAGAGAGTGTTGTGCTGATGAAAAGCATTTGAATATATTTTTTAGTTCCTATCTCAGATTGTTTCAGAGGCTGTGTAAACTACATAAATAGGAAGAAGTGAGAAAACGAAGCTCCAAGATACTTCTCACATCTTGAAAAATCACACCTTTTTGGTTCAATAGAACCCTAGTGGTGGCCAGAACTGAAATGATGGCAATGGGAAAGAGAAACAAAGGAATTAGGGAGCCCTTGAAGATGGACTACATTGAGTTCTCTTTGCTTGTCCCTCCCCCTCTTCTTCATCAGTGAATGTTGAGTGGCACAGTTCTTGGTTCCTGCATCTCTTCTCCTCCTGTATTCTTTCTCTAAGGGCTCTGAGTCAGTCTTATGATCACAAATGCTATCTATCCCCTAAATTTCTGAAATTTCTATATACATACCTAATCTATCCCTGAAATTTCTGGATTGATATTCCTTCTGCTTACTTGACATCTATACTTGGATGCCTGATGGGCATCTCAAATTTAACTTTACGTCATACCTCTATCCACTTTTTCTGTTTCAGTCTTTCATATCTCAGTAAACGGCAGTACAAGTGACCTAGATTTACAAACCAGAACGCTTAGAACCATCCTTAATATTTTTCTTTCATTACCCTATGTGGACAATCCATTAGTGAGTACTGCTGTTTATAATTTCTAAATATAAATATCAAACATATCTATTTCTCTTCATCTCTGCTATCATCAACATAGTTTTAGCTCCCAGCATGCCTCTCAGAGTACATTTTTAGGTTAATGGGTACAAAACAGAATGAATAAGATCTAGTGTTTGATACCACAACATAATTATTACAGTCAACAATAATTTATTCCACATTTAAGAATAACTAAAAGTATGATTAGAATGTTTATAATGCAAAGAAATGATAAATTCTTTAGGCGATGGATACCCTATTTACCCTGATATGATTATTATACAGTGTATACCTATATTAAAGTATCTCAGGTACTGATAAATATACACACCTACTATGCACCCCCCAAAAATAAAAAAAAATTACAAAAGAAACCTATCTAATTGATCCAGCTCCAGGGAGTAACCAATGGACCTTATTAACACACAGGCTACACCATGCTTTCTCTTCTGAGCTCCAGATTCATTTCCCAAGATATTTTCACTTAGTAGCTGTACAAGCACTTCACACCACAATGTCTAAAACTATATTATTATTCATCTCTCCCTAGTATGTGTCCCACTCTCTGTTTCCCAGTACTGGGATAAGGGGAATAATATCCAAGTCAAAACTTGAGATGGCCTTGGTCTCCATGCTGGGGAGACACCACAATCACTCCACTCATCAAATCCTAGAGTCCTCCTTCTGTCTCACCCTCACATCCCATCAATCAACGAGTGTTGCTGACTTACCTCCATAGTATGTCTCTATTCCTTCCGCTTATCTGCATCCCCTTGCCACTATATTAGTTCAGATTATCATCCTCCCCCACAGCCTCTTAATATTTCTTCCTATTCCTACCCTCAATATATGTTGCAGCCAAAGTAATCATTTAAAAATGCAAATGTGATCCAGTCATTCTTCTGCTTAAATGCTTCAAGATTTTCCATTGCCTTTATGGTAATATCTAAATTTCTTGAGATGAACCTCAAGGCCCTTTGCGATCTTTCCGCTGTCTGGGTCAGTATGAGCCTCCATCAGCCATATTGAACTTTTCTCAGTACCCTAAACCCACCACATGCGCTCTTGTCTCATGGCTGTTCTCTCTTTTAGAACACTGTTACTGCCATAATGTGCCTTCACACTCTGCCTGACTAACTCTTACACATCTTCTATGCACAATTTTAGAATAATATCCCCAGTGAAACCTTCCCTGATTCCCCTGAGAGCTGGCTAGTTACCTCAATGATCACATGTTATGATAATTGTTTGCCTCGCCTACTAAAACATATTTTTATCCCTGAAAATACCTTTAGCTCCCAGCAAAGGGCTCGACATCTAATAAAATTAAAAACCATAGTAATAATAAATAACATCAGTAATTTTTATGTGTTCTAAGTCTGTTCTAAGTATTGTTTAACCCTCACAGAAACCATATGCAGTAGGTACAATTATTGTTTTGATTTTGCAAATAAGGAAACTGGACATGGAGATGTTAGGTCAGATGTACCACATGGTCAAGCTGCAGAAAGTGGACCAAATATCTGAATCCAGGCAGTCTGGCTCCATAGCCTGGGAACTCAACTACCCCACTGTACTCTATAAATGTAAATTTTATAGTGGTCTCACCTAGGGGGGAGGGGGTTCCTGAACTCTTCTCATGTTAGCCACAGCAGGATTTCAAGAACAAGGAGATCCATATTGGTATGTACCAATCATTTGTCTTAACCAACATGTTAGATTTCCACAGTTCTCAATTAGATGCCTATTGAACAAATGGAATGATTGGGTTTGATCCCCAGCATAGAGCTGAAGGATATCACAATTAGCAAGGAAGCATTGGTTTTACTTTCCAGGCTCACCACAGGCAGTTAAACCACTTTAAAATAGAAAACATTCATGAGGCACATACTTCCTTTGCCCATCAAAGCAGTCTCACTGAATCTGAAGTTCTAGTTTAGAGTCAAAATCTGAGTGAAGATACAGTAAGTGAAGGAAAAGGGGAAACATATAGAAATAAAGAAAAAAGTGTCAGATATTATTGACTTTAGGTTAATTTAATCTTGAAGCTGCCAGTCTAAAGAAGGATCCAGAGTGTAGCCAGAAGTTAGCAAAATTTGTAGCAAGGCTAGATTGAAATCGTCGGGGATATTTTGTTATGCTGAGAATGATGTAATCGACTTTCAGTGAATTGAAACTTTCTCTTCATTTTGCACCATTAGGCTTTAAATGATGTGCAACTACTTGCCCTGCAGAATAATAAACTTGGAGAATTGAACCTAGTTAAGAACTCTAAATGTTAGATCTTTCACTTTCTTTATGTCTAAACTTGAGCAGACTTTGGTACTTTTATAAACGGAAACTACAGTGCAGGTCTGAACAGAGATATTCTATTTTAGAAGTTTAGAGCTATTATATGTAGGAAATCACTTTAGTTGAGACGTTTTGAATTTTTCAGTCCTTGAAATTTAAGAAATATGTATTATTGCCTAGCCATGGAGGCTAGCACAAAGCCCTCCCACATGTAAAACACCAATTAATGCCAGCCATCCTTTGTATGGATCACTGCTCTCTTTCTCTCTGGATCCTTTTCCATAACCATAGCTGGCTCTTAGCAAGATGGAAAGAGTTTTCAGTACTCTTTGATCACTTCTACATACTGCATTCATATCCAAATTTATACAATCCCATAGGTGCTAATTATAGCCCAACGTTCTCTAATGCAGTGCCCAGTGTCATCTTCATAAATGGTACCTTACATTCTGTACATCATTTCACTTCTCCATCAACCTTGTCAAAAACAAAATGAAATCAAGTTAGAAAAAAGTTTAAAGTTTATTGTGCATATAAAAGATCAGTTTGCGAACTGGGAGACCTCAAGCTGAAAGTGGTAAGAGCCCTGTTCACAGCTGTTGTAGCATAGTTTATAAAGCATAAAGAAGAAAGTATTCGACCTTTTCTGTGATTGGCTGCTGACATTAACATTCTTGTTATGGCAAGCAGATATGTTTAAATTGATTTGTCTCTAGATGATTGGTTTTATTTCCGTGAGTCATGTTGAAAGGACATGATGCTTACATTTTGTGTTAGCTTCATAATAAAAGCTAGTGTTTGGGGGAAATCAGAATGACTTAAATTTTAACTACGTGGCTATAGGCATTAGCTTTGGAGTATATCTAAACTGTGGCCTCCATTTTTATTCTTCTTTAACAGATTTTACCTTGCTGGTCATCCATTCCTATGGGACCTGCCAGCATCTAGTGGGACCCTTGGGAAACATTCAGAAAAATTAAGACCTTTTCAACTATGAGTGCTTTATAAACTAAGAACTTTTGTAGACACGAATGATTTCTCTGAGAGTGAAATTTCAGATATAATGGGAAATATTGGTGAATCAAATATTGAAGGACAACTTATTCTACATCTGCATGATGGCTAACACTAACTCTTCATCTTGAACACCATTTGTAGTGTAAACAAGTTTTCAATGTGTGTTAAAGTAAGGCATTTATTTCTCTCAACTTGTGTAGAAAGTTGTGTGTCTTGGCTGGGCGCGGTGGCTCATGCCTGTAATCCCAGCACTTTGGGAGGCTGAGGTGAGCGGATCACGTGAGATTAGGAGTTCAAGACCAGCCTGGCTAACATGGTGAAACCCTGTCTCTACTAAAAATACAAAAAATAGCCAGGCATGGTGGCGGGTGCCTGTAATCTTAGTTACTCGGGAGGGTAAAGCAGGACAATCGCTTGAACCCAGGAGGGGGAGGTTGCAGTGAGCCGAGATCACGCCACTGTGCTCCAGCCTGGATAACAGAACAAAACTCCATCTCAATTAAAAAAGAAAAGAAAATTGTATGTCTTGTCTGTGCACTCTTGCTTTAGAAGATCAGGTTTATGTGAAAGCATATGGCTTATGTTATCAAAAGGCAGGGATATATTCTTTTCTTTCACATAAAAAAACTTCAATTGGGAAGTTTGTACCGACACTTTCTCTATAGCACAGTGCCAAGATCAGTTTGGTTTAGAGGAAGATAAACTGAATTGGCACTCAAGCCACTCTTTCTTTTTTCTTTTTCCTCTGTAATGGGGAGGATTTGAATTAAGAGATCTCCAAGAGTTCTTCCTGCTCCAACATTTTTAAATGGGCAAGGCTTATACCAATATTTTATTGAATAAATGTTGTTACATATATGATTACATTAGGCTCTCACAAAAATTTGGAAATGAGTGATGTTGGGGTTTTATTGCTTCTTTGCTGCCACCCTTTTTTAGCATATCTATTAAACAGCTGTGCTCCTGAAATCCACCAATTTAAAATTCTGATGTTATTACTGCATTGCATGATTCCCAGCAAATAATTTATCTGATAAGGACTCAAGGAGCTCCACTAACCAAATGTATTTCTATTTAAAAAGAAAACTTTAGAAAATAGAAATATGTTTAAAATCCAAAGGAATGCTTATCTAATAGTGTAGTGTTAACCATTATAACAAGTGTGTGTGTGTGTGTGTTTGTGTGTGTGTGTGTGTGTGTGCGTATATTCTGGAGAGAGTGAGCCTCTAAAATTTGACCACACAATAGTTTTGGTCCATCTGTAAAGCCAGCTTTATACAGGTCAAATATTACAAAATATAAGATGTACAATTTTGGGAAATGTTTCTACAGAAAACACTGCACAAGTACTTACATGTCCTTGTTATTTAAATGGTATTCATGTGCCTTTGGAAAATAAAATATTTGGGATAGAGTTCTCAATTTTGTTAACAAAAATCCACAACAATAAGCAAAGACATGAAAGTGCTTGCAGATAGACAGGAATGTCCAATCTTTTGGCTTCCCTGGGCCACATTGGAGAGAATTGTCTTGGGCCACACAGAGAATACATTAAAACTAACCATAACTGATAAACTAAAAAATAAAAAAAGTCGCAAAAAATTCTAATGTTTTAAGAAAATTTACAAATTTGTATTGGGCTGCGCTGAAAGCTGTCCTGGGCCACATGAGACCTGTGGGCTGCAGGTTGGATGAGCTTGGACTGTAAGAATAAGGCACAGAGGGGCAGGGAACGGCTTCTCTTTAAATCAGTCAAAAGTCATAAGAAGTCATGAAGTTTGGAATTGTTTTTGTTTTTGTTTTTTTGACAGAGTCTTCTGTCACCCAGGCTGAAGTACAGTGGCTTCATCATGGTTCATTGCAGCCTGGAACTCCTGGGCTCAAGCGATCCTCCCCACCTCAGTAGCTGGAACTACAGGTGTGTGCCACCATGCCCCGCTATTTTTATTTTTGGAGAGACAGGGTCTCACATTGTTGCCAGGGATGGTCTTGAGTGAGCTCCTGGGCTCAAGTGATCCTCCTGTCTCTGTCTCCCAAAGACCTGAGATTACAGGTTTGAGCCACCACTCTCATCCAAAAAGTCATGTTTTAATTTTTGTAATGTGCACCTAGAGACTCATTGGATCTACTTTAAATAAATAAGCAAAGTTTATAACAGATTGTAATTCTTTCTAAGGGGGAAAAATGGGTTGGACAAGGAAGAGAATAAACAAACACACAAAAAAGGATATTTCTATAAAAGGTGTTTTGTTATTAAGCAACAATAAGTATTTTCTTTTCGAGTGCTCTTAAGGAAATAATACTATTTGGAAAGTAAAAAGGAAAGGGTTGTGGAAATCTCTTCCCTTTATGATTGCAACCAACATCTTAAAATGGATTGATACATTCAAAGGGTACACTTAAAAAAGAGAGAGAATGAACATGCATAACTTTCCTGATAATTCCTGCTGTCTTGTGATATATCCTTCATGTGGCATTCAAGTATATAAGTCAAAAGTAGGCCCTTTAATGTGGAAGGAGTTGAAGAATCTTTATATGAATAGAGAATTCTCCCCCATTGCACTTTACAGTGCACTTTATAGAACTCTTTTTGAGAGATATGTGAACAGAAAAGTAACATCTGCTGAATATAGACTCTTGCTCTCCTGGAGAGCATTGTCTAGACACCCATTCAGTCTCAATTCTGAAACACTGCAATCAGCTCCACCACCAAAGTTTTACAAAAGTTTATATTTTAGCCCTCTTGATAAGGTGGGGTAACAGTGCCTAAGATCAAGTTCTGGAAGAAACCCCCGTAGAAATAACATTTAAGTTCATCTCTTATGGTGGATGATTTCTCTATATGAGCAATCTAATCCATTTAATATTGATCCTAATCAGTGTAAGCTTTGGAGAATGATGTTTCCTGACCTTTTCTAGGATTTCAGAGCTACACCCTAATTAGAGTCGTGTAGTCCACACTGCAATGATTAGGCAACCAATCAACATTTGGGCAGGTACTTTAAGCTATATATTCAACTATGGGGATTGATTTTCTTCAGAATCTTGGTCTTAATCAAGTTCCTCTGGACAGCTAGCTGTGATTAGAGTAGAAACAGTGGTCCTATAAACAATTGAAGCTAGCCTTCTATTAAGGCAGTATTCTACTGTTGATCATTAATCATCAGAAAACTTAATCAGCACATGACTAAATCATTGACTTAGACATCACTAATCTATTACATTTTAAATTGTAATTTATAAATACTGGGTGAACATCTCTACAACTGGCAGGACAATGTTATTCATCTCCCTTGTCTGAGCTTCAACCTAGTGGCTTAAGGTAAGAGTAAAACAGAACAGCTTATTCATTCATTAAGAAATCTGCATCCATTTCAGATCTGTAACCACTCTTAACAGAGGCTAGACAGATGAGCTCTTTATAAGAATCTTGCCCTAACTTCACTACCAACAGTTCATTAAATTTATTCTTTCATTAAGCATGGACTTTTATGTGATAGCTCTACATACTAACAATTATGTTAGGTACTAGAGCTATAAAATGAACAAGGGGGATAAAAATTGCTTACCCTTTAGTTGCACCAATCCAGATGATCAGAAAGCAAATAATAAACAGTGACAATACTAGAACAATAACGTTTAAGTTAGAGTAAATAAAGTGTGCTGTGTAATGATGGAAAAATGGCCCTAGCCCCATTTTGGAGGATTAAGTTATAACTTTCAAGAATAAGGGTCTAAACTGAGTTCTGAAGAATGTCAAATTTGATGTTGAAAATTCATTTATTTGATCCTTCAATTGTTTGATCCCTATTAACCAACTCCTTTGATTGGATACTTCAATTAAATTACAGACCTGTAGTCCCACATAGACATAGTCACAGGTGTTACTTAATGCCTTTAGTGAATATACATGCTAGAGAAGCAGTGTGGCTGGATGAAAAAGAGTAGAGTATGAAAAAAAGACCTGGGTTTCGATATGAGAATGCTTTATATGTACTTCAAAACTGGTTTGGCCATTGCTGAGGCAGACTGCCATTACTGAGGCAGTCCTAATGTACCTCTGTGAACAAAACTGCAAGTCAGAGTTTACATGGCCGTTGGGCAGAGCCCACACAGCTCTGCAACACCTCTGCTGGCAGACTGTGACTAAACTCCCTCCCTTGCTGGGCAGAGCATCTCTGAAAAAAGGCAGCAGCACACCAGGGACTTATAAATAAAGCCCACCTTCCCAGGACAGAGTACCTGGGAAAAGAAGTGGTTATGAGTTTTGCTGCAGCAGACTTAAATGTACCTGCCCAGCAACTCTGAGTGGAACAACAGAGCTCCCCAGCACAGCACTTGAGCACTGATAAGACAGACTGTCTCGTCAAGCAGATCCCTGACTCCCATATAGCCAAAGAGGCACCTCATACAGGAGATCTCTGGCTCACATCTGGTGAGTATCTTCTGTGATGAAGATAACAGAAGAAACTGGTGGCAACCCTTACTGTTCTGTAGCCCCCACAGGTGATTCCCAGGCAAGCAGGGCCTGGAGTGGAGCCCCAGCAGTCCTGCAGCAGAGGGGCCTGACTGTTAGAAGGAAAACTAAAAAAGAGAAAGAAATAGCTTCAACTTCAACAAAAGGACATCCACTAGGGAGACCCCAACTTCAAAGACCACAGGAAGATAAATCCACAAAGATGGGAAGAAACCAGTGCAAAAAGGATGAAAACATCAAAGGAAACCCATGTCATGTGAAAGGACACACATAGGCTCAAAATAAAGGGATGGAGGAAGATTTACCAAGCAAATGAAGAGCAAAAAACCCAGGAGTTGCAATCCTAGTCTCTGATAAAATGGACTTAAAGCCAACAAAGATCAAAAGAGACAAAGAAGGGCATTACATAATGGTAAAAGGATCAATGCAACAAGAAGAGCTAACGATCCTAAATATATACACACTAAATACAGGAGCACCCAGATACATAAAGCAAGTTCTTAACAACATACAAAGAGACTTAGACTTACACACAATAATACTAGGATACTTTAACACTCCACTTTCAATATTAGACAGATGAACGAGACAGAAAATTAACAAGGATATCCAGGACTTGAACTCAGATCTGGACCAAGCAGACCTAATAGACATCTACAGGACTCTCCACTCCAAATCCACAGACTATACATTCTTCTCAGCACCACATAGCACCTACTCTAAAATTGACCATGTAATTGGAAGTAAATCACTCCTCAGCAAATGCAAAAGAATAGAAATCATAACAGTTTCTCAGACGACAAGGCAAACATATTACAACTCAGGATTAAGAAACTAACTCAGAACTGCACAACTTCATGGAAACTGAAAAACTGGCTCCTGAATGTCGGCGGATAAATAATGAAATGAAAGCAGAAATAATGATATTCCTTGAAACCAACAAGAACAAAGACACAACATACCACAATCTCTGGGACACATTTAAAGCAGTGTCTAAGAGGGAAATTTATAGCACTAAATGCCCACATGAGAAGCGAGGAAAGATCTAAAATGGACACCCTATCATCAAAATTGAAAGAGCTAGAGGAGCAAGATCAAAAAAACTCAAAAGCTAGCAGAATATAAGAAATAACTAAGATCAGAGCAGAGCTGAAGGAGATAAAGACACAGAAAACCCTTCAAAAAATCAATAAATCCAGGAGCTGGTTTTTGAAAACATCAACAAAATAGACCGCTAGCCCAATTGATAGAAAAGAAAAGAGAGAAGAATCAAATAGGTGCAATAAAAAAGGATAAAGGGGATATCACCACTGATTCCACAGAAATACAAACTACCATCAGAGATTACTACAAACAACTCCATGCACATAAAGCAGTAAATCTGGAAGAAATGGATAAATTCCTGGACATTTGCACCCTTCCAAGCCTAAACCAGGAAGAAGTTGAAACCCTGAATAGACCAATAACAAAGTCTGAAGTTGAGGCAGCAATAATAGCCTACCAACCAACCAAAGTCCAGGTCCAGATGGGTTTACAGCCAAATTCTACCAAATTTACAAAGAGGAGCTGGTACCACTCCTGAAACTATTCCAAACAATACAGAAGGAGGGAATCCTTTCCAAATCATTTTATGAGACCAGCATCATCCTGATACCACAATCTGGCAGAGACTCGACAAAAGGAAAACTTCATGCCAGTATCCATGATGAACATGGATGCAAAAATCTTCAGTAAAATACTAGCAAACCGATTGCAACAGGACATCAAAAAGTTTATCCATCATGATCAAGTAGGTTTCATCCCAGGGATGCAAGGCTGGTTCAGCATATGCAAGTTTATAAATATAATCTACCACATAAACAGAGCCAAAGACAAAAACCACATGATTATCTCAATAGATGCAGAGAAGGCCTTTGACAAAATTCAACAGCCCTTTATGCTAAAAACTCAATAGACTAGGTATTGATGGAATGTATCTCAAAATAATAAAAGCTATTTACAACAAATGCACAGCCAATATCATACTGAATGGGCAAAAACTGAAGCATTCCCTTTGAAAACTGGCACTAGACAAGGATGCCCTCCTTTACCACTACTATTTAATATAGTATCAGAAGTTCTAGCCAGAGCAATCAGGCAAGAAAAAGAAATAAAGGGTATTCAATTAGGAAAGGAGGAGTCAAATTGTCTCTATTTGCAGACAACATGATTGTATATTTAGAAGACCCCATCGTCTCAGCCCAAAATCTCTTTAAACTGATAAGCAACTTCAGTAAAGTCTAAGGATAGAAAATCAATGTGCAGAAATCACAAGCATTCCTATACATCAATAACAGACTAACAGAGAGCTAAATCAAGAGCTAATTCCCATTCACAATTGCTATAAAGAGGATAAAATACTGAGGAAAACAACTAACAAAGGATGTAAAGGATCTCTTCAAGGAGAACTACAAACCACTACTTGACAAAATAAGAGAGGACACAAACATGTAAAAACATTCCATGCTCATGGTTAGGAAGAATCAATATCATGAAAATGGCCATACTGCCCAAAGTAATTTATAGATTCAGTGCTATCCCCCATCAAGCTACCAATGACCTTCACAGAACTGGATAAAACCATCTTAAACTTCATATGGAACCAAAAGAAAGCCCGCATAGCCAGTCAATTCTAAGCAAAAAGAACAAAGCGGGAGGCATCACACTACCAGACTTCAAACTATACTACAAGCCTACAGTAATCAAAACAGCATGGTACTGGTACCAAAACAGAGATATAGACCAATGGAACAGAACAGAGGCCTTGGAGACAACACAACACATCTACAACCATCCGATCTTTGACAAACCTGATAAAAACAAGCAATGGGGAAAGAATTCCCTGTTTAATAAATGGCACTGGGAAAACTGGCTAGCCATGTGCAGAAAGCAGAAACTGGACCCCTTCCTGACACCTTACACTAAAATTAACTCCAGATGGATTAAAGACTTAAACATAAGACCTAACACCATAAAAACCCTAGAAGAAAACCTAGGCAAAACCATTCAGGAAATAGGCATAGGCAAGGACTTCATGACTAAAACACCGAAAGCATTGGCAACAAAAGCCAAAATAGACAAATGAGATCTAATTAAACTCTAGAGCTTCTTTGCAGCAAAAGAAACAATCATTAGAGTGAACCAGCAACCAACAGAATGGGAAAAATTTTGTGTAATCTACCCATCTGACAAAGGGCTAATATCCAGAATCTACAAAGAACTAAACAATTTACAAGAAAAAAACAAAGCCATTCAAAAGTGGGTGAAGGATATGAACAGACTCTTTTCAAAGAAGACATATATGAGGCCAACTAACATGAAAAAATGCTCATCATCACTGGTCATTAGAGAAATGTAAATCAAAACCACATTGAGATACCACCTCATGTCAGTTAGAATAGCGATCATTAAAAAATCTGGAGACAACCAGATGCTGTAGAGAATGTGGAGAAATAGGAACACTTTTACACTGTTGGTGGGAGTGTAAATTAGTTCAACCATTGTGGAAGACAGTGTGGCGATTCCTCAAGGATCTAGAAATAGAAATTCCATTTGACCCAGCAATCCCATTACTGGATATATACCCAAAGGATTATAAATTGTTCCATTGTAAAGACACATTCACATGTATGTTCATTGTGGCACTGTTTACAATAGCAAAGACCTGGAACCAACCCAAATGCCCATCGATGATAGACTGAACAGGGAAAATGTGGCACATGTACACCATGGAATACTCTGCAGCCATTAAAAAACAATGAGTTCATGTCCTTTGTAGGGACATGGATGAACCTGGAAAACACCATTCTCAGCAAACTGGCACAAGAACAGAAAGTCAAACACCACATGTTCTCACTCATAGGCTGGTGTTGAACAATGAGAACACATGGACACAGGGAGGGGAGCATCACACACTGGGGTCTGTTGGGGGGGGGGGTCTAGGCAAGGGACAGCAGGAGGGGGGAAGTTGGGGAGGGATAACATGGGAAGAAATGCCAGGGATGGAGGCAGCAAACCATGTTGCCATGTAGGTACCTATGCAACAATCATGCATGATCTGCACATGTGCCCCAGAACCTAAAGTACAATAAAAAAAAAATAGTAACGCACACACACACACCAAAAAAACTGGTTTATCATATCTTTCTTTTTACATTTTACAAACTAGTTTTACATATACAGTATACATTTCAACTGCTATTTTACTGTGAATTTGAATAAGGCATATATCATTCTGATCTTCTGTCTCTTCTATACACAGGGAATAATATTAATATTGCTAATATTAACTTTTTAAAATTTAAACTGCTACTCAAATTTTAGACATTACTGTATTATTATCACTTGTAAAGTTTTGAGCAATGCAAATGATATCCACATGAAAGTTTTTATTTGCATATCTTTTAAAATCTTCTACATATTAAAATCATTTCATGGGAAATGCACATTTCCTTTTCTAGGAGACTATAGAACACTTATTAAATTTAGATGTAAGATTAAAGTGACTGAGGTTTAGTTCAAAGCTAGAGAATAAATATAAATGACCTTTCAAAATCCTTTTCAATTCAATGATGCTATAACATTTAGTTATCTTTTAGAATTTTCTGACATAATTTATCACCATCATCAAAAGATACATTCCAATTCAATAATGTTGACACTTATGAGACAGGGACAGTGATGAAATGGCTATAATCTGTTTTGAATGACATGAAATTGAGGTGGGTGCCCCAAACATGAAATAAAACAAATGGCCGCTTTGGAAATTCTAGTTTCAATGTGTCCTTTGAAAAATTATCTTGTATCGAATATATATATATATATATATACACCACCTGGTGGGCTAATGCCCCAAATGATGACTGTTTATCAACAGATGTGCAAATACCCTATTACTAAGGGATGTCAGGTGGAAGTAAATTGACAATCATAATTTGACAATTAGACGTTGGTTCATTGGTTGATAATACCTACCAGCCAATGTACTTGTACTTCTATTTGTTGGTTTTTAAAATTAGTTGCAGTGTTTTCATGGTGGAGACTTTAGCTTAAAAAAAATGACAATTTCTTTGCTCTTGCAACTAGATAATCACTTGCCTTTTAATATTTAGGAAAATTATTAATACTTATGAGCATAAATGCATTTGAGAAATTCAATTAAGTCTACGTTTATCTAGGAAGTATAATTTTCTTTTAATTTCATATTATAATGCAGTAGTAATTAATTCTCCATATGTGAATTATAATTTACTGCCATTTATATGGCATTTTTCTGATAAACACAAATCTGTTAGTACAGTCACATAAGGATGCTTTCAAGGTGAAATCAGTAGTCAGTAGGCTGTGAGAAGATTAAATTTCTGTTATATTTTGGATGGCCTTCTTGCCTGTTTTGTTATGTTCAATAGCTATCTGAAATACATATAATATAAAGGGTGTTGCCACTGTGTGATTCAAAAAATTTTTAATGATGTGACCGAAGCAAAGTTATTGGACAGCAATTGACCAAAGGCCACAAGGAGAAAATGGAAATATACTCTTGTAAAGTTCTTATACTACTCATGAAGTAGTAGAGTATCACTTGAAGATAGATTATAAGAAGTTAAAGAAGTATATTGTAAACTCTAAAGCATCTGCACGCATACACACAAGTAAAATAAATAACTGGATATCTCTATAATAAAAATAAGACCTTTTTCTTTGCCTCTCACCATATACAAAATTCACTCAAAATTTATCATAGATCTAAAAATAGATTTTTTAAGATGTAACAATACCAAAATACCCCACAACCTATAAGAGATCAACAATTTAGACATTTTAAAAATTAGAAAAATCCCTTTATTCTTCTAAGAAAACTGTTACAAAAAAATTTTAGAACAGGATAATTTTTTTTCTTTTTTTTTTTTTTGAGACAGAGTTTCGCTCTTGTTGCCCAGGCTGGAGTGCAATGGTGTGATCTTGGCTCACCACAACCGCCACCTCCTGGGTTCAAGCGATTCTCCTACCTCAGCCTCCCGAGTAGCTGGGATTACAGGCATGCACCATCATGCCCGGCTAATATTTTTGTAGTTTTAGTAGAGACGGGGTGTCTCCATGTTGGTCAGGCTGATCTTAAACTTCCAACCTCAGGTGATCTGCCCACCACGGCCTCCCAAAGTGCTGCGCCCGGCCAGGAGAAATATTTTTAAAACACATACCTCACAAAGGACATATATTTGGACTACCTAAAGAACGTCTACAACTCAGTTATAAGACAATCTAATTAAAAATAGATTAAATATTTTAACAGACATTTAATCAGAAAAGATATGCAAATGGGAAATAAGCTCTTGGAAAGATGCTCAATGACATTAGTCGTTAAGGAAATGCAAATTAAAACTGCAAGTAGAGAATACTATACTCTAACTTAAGTGACTTAAATGTAAAACCTTGACTGTAGTAAGAGTTAGCAATGATGTGAAGCAACAGGAACACTTCTGTAAAGCTGGTGGGAATGTAAAATACTACCAACACATGGGAAAATTATTTGGCATTTTCTTAAAAGTTTGAATATTCACCTATCAAAGTCACCCAAGAAAAATTAAATGCTGAGCCTTTTAAGATAACATTTTGCTTTGATATCAATGAATGGGAAACCAAGTGCCAAAAAATAATAATCAAGTTAAAAATCCGTATTTTGGACTTTATATCATGTGTAAAAGTGAAAGATTGCACAACACTAACACAACTACTTGGAGAGGAATAAATGGTATTATACTCCTCTGAGTTTCTTACTTTGCGTGTGAAATGGTATAATAAGGACTTAAGTCATACTGAAATAAGATGAGGATGCCTACTGTAATCACTAAAGCAACCATAAAAAATAAAATGAAGAGCTGTAGCTAAAAACTAATGAAGGAGTTACACTGAATTTAAGATGGCCTAAATAAATAAAGGGATATAATATTTTCATGGAAAGGAAAATATAATAATTTTAAGATGTCATTCTTCCTAATTTTTTCAGTAGATTCAACCTACTTCCTCCAAAATTTCTGCAGCCTCCTTCTTTATAAATTGATAATATGATTCTAAAGTTTATATAGAAATGAAAATAGTCTGAAATAGCCAGAAAAAAATATTGCATTATGAAGTGCAAAGTTTGATGACTTAACACCATCTAATTTCAATATACCTATGAAGCTACTGAAATGGGAGTTCCCTTATCCTCCCCCACTGCTCAAACCCTTAGGAGCATGCAAATGGGCAGGTCATGGGGAGCATTTTTAGGGTTCAACTCCACGGCAGTGTTTAGGGTTGAGTGCTTACAGCTCCCGAAGCCCAAGTGGACATGTGTTATAGTGTGCTTTTTCGGCTTTGCCATTTGCAAACGGCTTGTATTAATCAGTTCAATTAAAACCTCTGCCTTACTGCAAGGACAAAGGGCTTTCTGTATCCTGGGTTCTTGCCCTAGTGTACTGGAAAAATTGGATCACATGTGGGCTTGAAGGATGAGTGCAAGGTTTTATTTAATGGTGAAGGTAGCTCTCAGTGAGATGGATGGGGAACCAGAAGGAGAATGGAGTGGGAAGGTGGTCTTCTCCTGGAGTTGGGCTGCCCAGTGGCTGGACTCTCCTCCAACGACCCCGGCGGAATTTCCCTTGGTGTCTGTGTCCTTCTACCATCGATGGTCTGCCAGTGTCTGCTGGTATCTGTCGGTATGTTCTTCTGCTCCTCTTGATATCCAGCCACTTGTGTGTGTGTCCCACTAGGGTTTCAGGTTTTTATGGGCACAGGATGGAGGCATAGTGGGCCAAAAGGCAACTTTTTGCGTGCTAAAACAGAAATGCCTGTCTTCATTTAGGTCTGTGGGCACAGGTCCGAGGTTGTAGCCCTCGCCAGCGACCCTGCCCTCTCTCTACCCAGCACTTTCTTGACCTCCTCCCTTATCACTACAATAATTAGGACATTGTGGGACTGGCATAAATGTAGACATGAGAACTAAAGGAAAATAATAGACTATCAGAAATAATTGCATACATATATTATTAACTGATTTCAAATTCCATTCAATGGGTAAAGAAAATGTTTCACAACAAATTGTGCTGCAAGAAGATATCCGCATGAAAAATAAAAGAACTCTACCTTCTAATATGTCCCAAAAATTATTTAGATGTTTATTATTATTTATTATGCACCTAAATATACCAATCTACTATTTTAATGATTTTAGATTAGAATATAGGAAAAAAATTTCAAATTTAAGATATAAGAATGGAGATTAAACACATTAAAAAGTTCTTAGTACCATTATTCATCTGGGCAATGCAAACTAAAAGTACAATGAGGTACCACAACTCACATCCTAGAATTTTGAAAGTTAAAAAATCTAAACAAGGAAAGGATGCTCACTCTCACTACACTTATTCAGCATAGTACTGAAATTCCTTTTCATGGCAATAAGGTAAGAAAAGACATACAGATTAGAAATGGTAAAAAATATATTTTTATTTACAAATGACACAACTGTCTATTTAAAAAATTTCCATGTAAATTACAAAAACAAAACAAACCAAAACCTCCTAGAACTAATAAGAGAGTTCATCAAGGTCTCAGGATACAAGATCAATACACAGAAATTTATCTGATTTCTATTCTCTAGCAATGAACATGTGAAAACCAAAATTGAAAGTATGATATAATTTATAATTGATAAAAAAGACATACTTTGGTATAAATCTAAAAGTAATATAGGAATGATAGGCTATAAATAACAAAATGCTGATGAAAGAACTAGAAGACCTAAATAAATGGAGATATACAGCATGTCCATGGAATGAAAGATTTAACACAACAAAGATGACAATTTTCCTCAAATTGATATATAGATTTAATGCAATGCCTATTAAAATTCTATCAACAGTTTGGGTAGATACTGACAAGCTGAAACTAAAATTTATATAAAAAGGCAAAATAGCTAGCATTGCTAAAACAATTTTCTAAAAGAAGAATAAGATTGGATGAATCATTCTACCTGATGCTAATATCATCAAGAGAGTGTGTTATTGACTGAGAGACAGATACACAGATCAATGCAACAGAACTGAGAGCCCAGAAACGGACCCACACAAATACCTCAGCTGATTTTTGATGAAGCTATAAAAACAATTCAGTGGAGGAAAGGCAGTCTTTTCAACAAATGCTTGTGGAATAATAGACAAAATATAGACTTCAGCCTAAAGCTCCCACACTATACAAAAATTATTTGAAAATAGGTTATGGAAAACTATAAAATATTTAGAAGAATCTTTAGAAGAAGATATTTGGAACTGGAGGCCAGGTGATGAATTCTTACACCTGACACGAAAGCATGATCCTTCAACAGGAAAAATGATAAATTTCACTTTATCAAAATTTAGAAGTTTTGCTTTGAGAAAGGCTCTGTTAAGAGAATAAAAAGGCAAGCTCCAGACTTGGGAGAAATATAACACACAACAAAGGACCTATTTCTAGAATAAATAAATGATGCTCAAAATTAAAGAATAAAAAGTGGATCTAGAAACAGAAATACCATTTGACCCAGCAATCTCATTACTGGGTATATACCTAAAGATTATAAATCATTCTATTATAAAGACACATGCACACGTATGTTCATTGCGGCACTGTTTACAATAGCAAAGACTTGGAACCAACCCAAATGCCCATCAATGATAGACTGAACAGGGAAAATGTGACACATATACACCATGGAATACTATGCAGCCATAAAAAAGGATGAGTTCATGTCGTTTGCAGGAACATGGACGAATCTGGAAACCATCATTCTCAGCAAACTGACACAAAAATAGAAAACCAAACACCGCATGTTCTCACCCATAAGTGGGTATTGAACAAGGAGAACACATGGAAACAATGAGGGGAACATCACACACCGGGGCCTGTTGTGGAGATGGGGAGGGCTAGGGAGGGATAACAGGGGGTGGGGAGATTGGGGAGGGATAATATTAGGAGAAATACCTAATGTAGGTGATGGGAGGATGGATGCAGCAAACCACCATGGCATGTGTATACCTATGTAACAATCTTTCACGATCTTCACATGTACCCCAGAACTTAAAGTGCAATTTACAAAATACCCCAAAAGATCGAATTAGAAAATACACAAAAGATGTGAAGAGACATTTGGCTAAAGAGGTATATGGAATGCAAATAATCATGTGAAAACATGTTAAACATCACCTATTAAAACAGCTGAACTAAAACAAATTAGTGGTTAATGCCAAATGCTGTTAAGAATGGAGAGAAACAGATAACTCATACATTGCTGGTAGGAATGTACAATTGATACAACAACTCTTGAAAATAGTTTGGCAGTTTCTTATAAAACTAAACATGTCATCACCATACAACCAGCAATTGCATTCCTGAGCATTTGTGAAAATTCACATTCACACAGAAACCTGTACATGAATTTTCACAGCACCTCTATTTATAATACATAAAAACTGGAAACAATCCAGAAGTCCTTCTATAGTTGAATGATTAAATGAATTCTGGTATATTATTTCATAGAGTATTAGTCAACAATAAAAGGAAACAAACTATTGATACATGCATCAACTTGGATGACTCTCAAGAGTATTATGCTTAGTAAAAAAAAAAAGCCAGTCTCAAAACGTCACCTAATGTATAATTCCATTGATATGTTCAAAATAATAATGTAGAGATTGACAATACATTAGCGATTGACAGAGCACACAGACAAGATAAAGGGTGTTGGTGCAACTAAAAAGGGATAGCACTGGAGTATTCCTTTGTGGTGATGCAGCAGTTGTGTATTTTGATTGTGGTGGTGTTTAGAAGTGGGATATAATTGCATAGAACTACTTACAAATCCCCTGACCCCTGCCACACATACACAGGTGCATATACATGGACACATTCAAATGAACGCATGTAGAAACTGGTGAAAATTGACTAAGGTTTGTAGTCTACTTAGCAGAATTGTAGGAACGTCCATTTCCAAATTATACTACAGTAACCTATCACCATTTGGGGAAGCTAAGTGAAAAAAGTTGACAGCACTCTACACACTCTTTCTGCAACTTCCTGTGAATTTATAAGTATTTAAAAATGAAAAATGAAAGGAAAAGAGACTGAGAAAAGTTGTTAGAAAGGACATGGAGTAAATGAAACTCAAATCTTTGGAATAAAGTATTGGTAGTTCCTAAAAATATTAAATAATCAACTACCTGTGACTCAGCAGTTGTCCAAGATTAATGAAAACACATATATACAAAAACGACTTTTACAATAATGTTTAAAGCAGCCTTGTTCAAAATAGCTCAAAACTAGAAATAACCCAAATGTCCACTAACAGGAAAATGAATAACCAAATTGTGAAGTAGTCGTATATTGGAATACTACTCAACAATAAAGAGAAATTAACTACTGACACATACAATGACATGGATTAATCTCCAAAATATGTTGAGAATAAAAAGCCAGACACAGTGGAGCACAAACTTTGTAATTCCGTTTATATGAAATTTGAAGGCAAACAAAACTAATCTATAGTGGAAAAAAAATCAGACAATGGCTGCTCCTGGGTGGGAAGTTTTAATTTTAAAGGGACATAAGGGAACTTTCAAGGTAATGGAAATATTCTTTATCTTCTTTTGGTTGATGGTTACATGAATGAATGTTGCAGAAACTCAATGAACTGTGTAATTAGGATCTGTGCATGTTAATATATCAAACGTAAACCTTAATAATAAAAAAGTAAAAGAGTGGTGGTTAAAAGTAAATGTAACGCTGAAAATGCTTTTTATTTTAATTTTAGGTGGAATAAAGCCAGAATGCACATTTTTTTTTTTTTTAAAAAAATGGTCTTTTGTTTTTGTTTTTTTTTTTTTTTTTAATTGCATTTTAGGTTTGGGGGTACATGTGAAGAACATGGAAGGTTGTTGCATAGGTACACACATGGCAGTGTGATTTGCTGCCTTCCTCCCCATCACCTATATCTGGCATTTCTCCCCCATGCTATCCCTCCCCAACTCCCCACCCCCCCCACTATCCCTCCCCTTTTTCCCCCGACAGACCCCAGTGTGTGATACTCCCCCTCTCTGTGTCCATGTGTTCGCATTGTTCAACACCCGCCTATGAGTGAGAACATGCGGTGTTTGATTTTCTGTTCTTGTGTCAGTTTGCTGAGAATGATGGTTTCCAGGTTCATCCATGTCCCTACAAAGGACACGAACTCATCGTTTTTGATGGCTGCATAATATTCCATGGTGTATATGTGCCACATTTTCCCTGTCCAGTCTATCATCGATGGACATTTGGGTTGGTTCCAGGTCTTGCTATCGTAAACTGTGCTGCAATGAACATTCGTGTGCATGTGTCCTTATAGTAGAACGATTTATAGTCTTTTGGATATATACCCAGTAATGGGATTGCTGAGTCAAATGGAATTTCTATTTCTAGGTCCTTGAGGAATCGCCACACCATCTTCCACAATGGTTGAGCTAATTTACACTCCTACCAACAGTGTAAAAGTGTTCCTATTTCTCCACATCCTCTCCAGCATCTGTTGTCTCCAGATTTTTTAATGATCGCCATTCTAACTGGCGTGAGATGGTATCTCAATGTAGTTTTGATTTGCATTTCTCTAATGACCAGTGATGATGAGCATTTTTTCATATGTTTGTTGGCTTCATGTATGTCTTCTTTTGTAAAGTGTCTGTTCATATCCTTCGCCCACTTTTGAATGGGCTTGTTTTTTTCTTGTAAATCTGTTTCAGTTCTTTGTAGATTCTGGTTATCAGCCCTTTGTCAGATGGGTAGACTGCAAAAATATTTTCCCATTCTGTTGGTTGCCGATTCACTCTAATGACTGTTTCTTTTGCTGTGCAGAAGCTGTGGAGTTTGATTAGGTCCCATTTGTCTATTTTGGCTTTTGTTGCCACTGCTTTTGGTGTTTTGGTCATGAAGTCCTTGCCTACGCCTATGTCCTGAATGGTTTTGCCTAGATTTTCTTCTAGGGTTTTTTTGGTGTTAGGTCTTACGTTTAAGTCTTTAATCCATCTGGAGTTAATTTTAGTGTAAAGTGTCAGGAAGGGGTCCAGCTTCTGCTTTCTGCACATGACTAGCCAGTTTTCCCAACACCATTTATTAAACAGGGACTCGCTTCCACATTGTTTGTTTTTGTCATGTTTGTCAAAGATCAGGTGGTTGTAGATGTGTTGTGTTGCGTCGGAGGTCTCTGTCCTGTTCCATTGGTCTATATCTCTGTTTTGGTACCAGTACCATGCTGTTTTGATTACTGTAGCTTTGTAGTATAGTTTGAAGTCCGGGAGTGTGATGCCTCCAGCTTTGTTCTTTTTGCTTAGAATTGACTTGGCTATGCGGGCTCTCTTTTGGTTCCATATGAAGTTTAAAGTGGTTTTTTCCAGTTCTTCGAAGAAGGTCATTGGTAGCTTGATAGGGATAGCGTTGAATCTGTAAATTACTTTGGGCAGTATGGCCATTTTGACAATATTGATTCTTCCTAGCCATGAACATGGAATATTTCTCCATCTGTTTGTGTCCTCTCTTATTTCATTGAGCAGTGGTTTGTAGTTCTCCTTGAAGAGGTCCTTTACGTTCTTTGTTAGTTGTATTCCTAGGTATTTTATTCCCTTTGTAGCGATTGTGAATGGCAGTTGGTTCTTGATTTGGCTGTCTTTAAGTCTGCTATTGGTGTATAGGAATGCTTGTGATTTTTGCACATTGATTTTATATCCTGAGACTTTGCTGAAGTTGCTTATCAGTTTCAGGAGATTTTGGGCTGAGAGGATGGGGTCTTCTAGATATACAATCATGTCGTCTGCAAATAGAGACAATTTGACTTCCTCCTGTCCTATTTGAATACCCTTTATTTCTTTTTCTTGCCTGATTGCTCTGGCTAGAACTTCCAGTACTATACTGAATAGGAGTAGTGAGAGAGGACATCCTTGTCTAGTGCCAGATTTCAAAGGGAATGCTTCTAGTTTTTGCCCATTCAGTATGATATTGGCTGTTGGTTTGTCGTAAATAGCTTTTATCATTTTGAGATACGTTCCATCCATACCTAGTTTATTGAGAGTTTTTAGCATAAAGTGCTGTTGAATTTTGTCAAAGGCCTTCTCTGCATCAATTGAGATTATCATGTGGTTTTTGTCTTTGGTTCTGTTTATGTGGTGGATTATGTTTATAGATTTGCATATGTTGAACCAGCCTTACATCCCCGGGATGAAACCTACTTGATCATGGTGGATAAGCTTTTTGATGTGCTGTTGCAATTGGTTTGCCAGCATTTTATTGAAGATTTTTGCATCTATGTTCATCATGGATATTGGCCTGAAGTTTTCTTTTCTTGCTGAGTCTTTGCCAGGTTTTGGTATCAGGATGATATTGGTCTCATAAAATGATTTAGGAAGGATTCCCTCTCTTTGGATTGTTTGGAATAGTTTCAGAAGGAATGGTACCAGCTCCTCTTTGTATGTCTGGTAGAATTCGGCTGTGAACCCATCTGGACCTGGGCTTTTTTGGGTGGTAGGCTCTTAATTGCTGCCTCAACTTCAGACCTTGTTATTGGTCTATTCAGGGTTTCGACTTCTTCCTGGTTTAGGCTTGGGAGGATGCATGTGTCCAGGAATTTATCCATTTCTTCCAGGTTTACTAGTTTATGTGCATAGAGTTGTTTGTAATAATCTCTGATGATTTTTTGAATTTCTGTGGAATCTGTGGTGATATCCCCTTTATTGTTTTTTATTGCATTTATTTGATTATTTTCTCTTTTCTTTTTTATTAATCTGGCTAGTGGTCTGTCTATTTTGTTGACCTTTTCAAAAAACCAGCTCCTGGATTTATTGATTTTTTGAAGAGTTTTCGTGTCTCTCCTATCTCCTTCAGTTCTGCTCTGATCTTAGTTATTTCTTGTCTTCTGCTAGGTTTTGAGTTTTTTGATCTTGCTCCTCTAGCTCTTTCAATTTTGATGATGGGTGTCAATTTTAGATCTCTCCTTGCTTCTCATGTGGGCATTTATTGCTATATACTTTCCTCTAGAGACTGCTTTAAATGTGTCCCAGAGATTCTGGTATGTTGTGTCTTCGTTCTCGTTGGTTTCAAAGAACATCTTTATTTCTGCCTTCATTTCATTGTTTATCCAGTCAACATTCAAGAGCCAGTTGTTCAGTTTCCATGAAGCTGTGTGGTTCTGAGTTAGTTTCTGAATTCTGAGTTCTAACTTGATTGCACTGTGGTCTGAGAGACTGTTTGTTATGATTTCTGTTCTTTTGCATTTGCTGAGGAGTGATTTACTTCCAATTATGTGGTCAATTTTAGAGTAGGTGCGATGTGGTGCTGAGAAGAATGTATATTCTGTGGATTTGGGGTGGAGAGTTCTGTAAATGTCTATTAGGTTTGCTTGATCCAGGTCTGAGTTCAAGTCCTGGATATCCTTGTTAATTTTCTGTCTTGTTGATCTGTCTAACATTTGACAACGGGGTGTTCAAGTCTCCCACTATTATTGTGTGGGAGTCTAAGTCTCTTTGTATGTCATTAAGAACTTGCCTTATGTATCTGGGTGCTCCCGTATTGGGTGCGTTTATATTTAGGATCGTTAGCTCTTCTTGTTGCATTGATCCTTTTACCATTATGTAATGTCCTTCTTTGTCTCTTTTGATCTTTGTTGGTTTAAAGTCTATTTTATCAGAGATGAGAATTGCAACTCCTGCTTTTTTTGCTCTCCATTTGCTTGGTAAATCTCCTCCATCCCTTTATTTTGAGCCTTTGTGTATCTCTGCATGTGAGATGGGTTTCCTGGATACAGTACACTGATGGGTTTTGGCTTTTTTATCCAGTTTGCCAGTCTATGTCTTTTAATTGGGGCATTTAGCCCATTTACATTTAGGGTTAATATTGTTATGTGTGAATTTGATCCTGCCATTTTGATGCTAGGTGGCTGTTTTGCCCGTTAGTTGATGCAGTTTCTTCATTGTGTTGATGGTCTTTACTGTTTGGTATGTTTTTGGAGTGGCTGGTACTGGTTGTTCCTTTCTATGTTTAGTACCTCTTTCAGGAGCTCTTTTAAAGCAGGCCTGGTGGTGATGAAATCTCTGAGTACTTGCTTGTTCGCAAAGGATTTTATTTTTCCTTCATTTATGAAGCTCAGTTTGGCTGGATATGAAATTCTGGTTTGAAAGTTCTTTTCTTTAAGGATGTTGAATATTGGCCCCCACTCTCTTCTGGCTTGTAGGGTTTCTGCTGAGAGATCTGCTGTGAGTCTGATGGGCTTCCCTTTGTGGGTAACCTGACCTTTCTCTCTGGCTGCCCTTAGCATTTTCTCCTTCATTTCAACCCTGGTGAATCTGACGATTATGTGCCTTGGGGTTGCTCTTCTTGAGGAATATCTTTGTGGTGTTCTCTGTATTTCCTGGACTTGAATATTGGCCTGCCTTCCTATGTTGGGGAAGTTCTCCTGGATAATATCCTGAAGAGTATTTTCCAGCTTGGATTCATTCTCTCCTTCACATTCAGGTACACCTATCAAACGTAGATTAGGTCTTTTCACATAGTCCCATATTTCTTGGAGACTTTGTTCATTCCTTTTTACCCTTTTTTCTCTACTCTTTCCTTCTCGTTTTATTTCACTGAGTTGATCTTCGACCTCTGATATCCTTTCTTCTGCTTGGTCGATTCGGCCATTGAAACTTGTGTATGCTTCGCAAAGTTCTTGTGTTGTGTTTTCAGCTCCATCAATTCACTTACATTCCTCTCTAAGTTGGTTATTCTCATTAGCATTTCGTCAAATCTTTTTTCAAGGTTCTTAGTTTCTTTGTATTGGGTTAGAACATGTTCTTTTAGCTCACAGAAGTTTCTTATTACCCACCTTCTGAAGTCTGATTCAGTCATTTCATCACACTCATTGTCCATCCAGCCTTGTTCCCTTGCTGGTGAGGAGTTGTGATCCCTTGTAGGAGGAGAGGCATTCTGGTTTCGGGTGTTTTCCTCCTTTTTGCGCTGGTTTCTTCCCATCTTTGTGGATTTATCTATGTTTGGTCTTTGTGGTTGGTGATTTTCAGATGGGGTTTCTCAGTGGACGTCCCGTTTGTTGATGATGAAGTTATTTATTTCTGTTTCTTAGTTTTCCTTCTAACAGTCTGGCCCCTCTGCTGTAGGACTGCTGAGGTCCACTCCCGGCCCTGCCTGCCTGGGGGATCACCTGCAGCAGCTGCAGAACAGTAAGGGTTGCTGCCAGTCTCTTCTTCTGCTATCTTTGTCCCAGAAGAATACCCGCCAGATGTCCGTCTGAGCACTCCTTTGTGAGGTGACTCGTTGGATATACAGGGATCAGGGAGCTGCTTGAGGAGACAGAGTTTCCTTTATAGGAGCTCAAGTGCTGAGCTGTGAGCTCCGTTGTTCATTCAGAGTTGCTGGGCAGGTACGTTTAAGTCTGCTGCAGCAGAACTCATAAACCCCTTTTTTCCCCAGGTGCTCTGTCCCGGGGAGTTAGGGCTTTATTTATGAGTTTCCCTGGTGCTGCTGCCTTTTTCTCAGGGCTGCCTTGCCCAGCGATGAGGCAGCCTAGTCACTGTCTGCCTACAGAGGCTTTACTGAGCTGCTGTGGGCTCCGCCCAGCTGCCGTATGAACTTCCCTGTAGTCCTGTTTAGACCGGTGTAGTGAGAACTGCCTCGGCAATGGCAAACTACCTCTGTAGCGGCAGACTGCCTCAGTAATGGCGGACGCCCCTCCCCCACAGAGCTGGGCCGTTCAGGGCTCAGCTGTGCCTGCTGTGAAACTCTCGATCCAGAGCGTTTCGGATGGCTGTTTTTTGTGGGGGTGGGACCAGCCAAGCCTGATCACCTGGCTCCCTGCCTCAGAGTCTCCCAGGTGTTCCAGCCGCCTGTTGAAAAGGCGCCGGGATCTGTGTGCCAGAATGCACATTTTTTAAATCTAGTGTGCTTACAAAAATTTAGCAAAAAGTAAAGAAAACATGCATAAAATAACTAAAAGGAAATATGTCAAACTATTGACAAGGGGTTGGCCCATGGCTATTATTTTCTTCCCCATCTTTCTGTGGCTCCAGAATTTTTTAATGACAATATTATTATGAACATTAAAGCACATTTAAAAATAAATGTTTCAAAAGAAAAACACAGAAATTAACTATGATTCAGTATAAGACTTTTCATACAAATCATTCTCAATCAAAACACAATCATACAAGAAACAGATAAACATTTGACTCATGTTGTGTGATACCTTCTTAAATGGTTTATTGAGTGACCAGAACTCAATCAACAGGATGTAAGCAGAAAGCAATTTTATTTGTTTTTTCCATTGCCCCTTAAAACCTGCCCTGGGATTTTATTTTTTTCCTACCTCTGGCTGAAAACTCACCCATATCCTAGAGTTTTTCTGTTCCTCTTAAGTCATAAGCAAATATTTCCTTTGTTTTAACATTAAAGAGTCTAATCCAATGTAATCGTTACATTACTTTAGTTCAGTACAGCATAATAGTCAAAACTCTTAAGTTATTTAATTTAAATCTTTTCCCTTTTTCTAGCTGGAATCTAAAACAAACAAAAAGCCCAGAATTGGTGGAGTTGGAAGGATAACACAGTAGGTCACTTCTCTCTTTTCTAATCCATTTCTTTCCTTCTTATTATCCAAAGGTTCTGGCTTCTACAAAGCTTTATTAAGGGGGAAACATGAGGTGTATAAAGGTGGTAAACTAGCATGTTTTGTCTTCTGAATATGGAGAATGTAATATTATTTGTCTTTCATTTGAGAGGTTCTTTATGAAGTTTCCATACCAAGGACCACCACCATGTGGATATTTTAATGAGAAAATGTCTCTTCTTTAACTGACTTCTTAAAATCTTAAAATCTTCTCCTTTATCTCACGAGTTTTGGGATTCATCACAATAGCAGAGTCAGATCATCCCACCATTGTCCCTTTTGAGACCCACCAGAGTTGTTTTCTATAAAGAAGTCAGCATTTGCTTCTTAAAAACATGTACCTTTGCCCCACTTTCTGTGAAAGTTCAGCCTGCTGTAAACAGAGCCCTCTGTTTATCTGCCCTACACCAATAGTGCTAGCTAGTCGTTTGCATTTAGCTTTCTCAGGCAAGTGTAAATCTATGTTTCACATGTCACATAAACACGTTTTCATAAAACTTTCCTAATAACACCCTTGAAGCCTCATTCTATAACTCATTTCAGATAAGACTCAAGGCAAGTACCAGTCCTCTTGTTCCCCCATTACAGAGCATGCACAAAAAATTCAACTCTCTCTAAAGATAGATTAATCCACTATTCATTTTCACATCAAGTATTAAATACTCACCAAGTGGATGAATAAATAATATTGACAGAACAAGTTTTATAATCCCATAGCATGTCTGGCTTCAGAGCTACCACATTTAGTCAAGAAACTTGGCTTGTGCATGAAGGCACCAACCAGAGAGGGTGTTTGTCTCACCAAGCCCTGTGCTAACTACTGAGACTCAGCTGGGTGGGTGGCCTTCTCTGTGCTCATACGGCACACTATGCATTCCTCTCATCATGTCACTATCACAATACCAACTGGGGGGTTCATTTGTTTCTCTTCCTTTCTAGGTAAGAAGCCACTTGGTAGCAGAGTCTGTCTTTTCTCTCTGTATTCATAGGGCCTGACATAATGCTTGCCACTTCATTAGATAATCGATAAGTGGTTGCTAAATAAATGAATGAACCTATCTTCAGCTTATAATCTAATGAAAAAATAGTCCCTAGTGCTTTGTTCTAATATTTCATCCATTTTTGGATTGTTGCTTTACTATTTGACATCTTTTGTACACTGACAACATAGCAAGGACTTTCAAGATAGAGTTAAAACATGGCCCCAGAGGAGGAGGCATACAAACTAATTGAGATCATTTTGTTGTAAACAGCAGAACAAATACAAATTTCAGGTTGGTCACAATTATTGCATTAAGAAAAGCTTTAAAATAATTTCCACAGAGTTAATTAAGAATATCTCCTGTTATCTAGGTTCTTAATTGGTGTATACTGTTTTCTTAGTGAGAAACTTCAGGAGAGGCTCAGCAGACAAATACTGAATAAATTATCATATGTTAAGCAAAAATGTGTAAATATTCTTAAGTGAACAGGCTGATGGTAAAGGCAGTTAAAAAGGAACATGGACTTTTCAATGGAATCTTTAAGAGAGCTCAGAGACCCTTTCTAGGTCTTATGATTTGCTGAGCACAGATGGCTACATAAAAGACCTAACACTAACAAAAAATAGATTATTTCCTTCTCAATATGCAAGAGCCACATAATTAAAATTTTACAGATTTGTAGTGAAACATGATAATAGAGATTATAAAAACGGTTTGCTATATAAATTTTACATTTAATTATCCTATAAAAAGAATATCATAATAAGCATAATATTTAAAATTTTTTTTACCTTGTTAAAAGAAAAACTTTAGACAAATTAAATTTAACAAAGTTTAATTGAGTGAAGAACAATTTGCAAACTGGGCACCTCCTCAACCCCCTTCCCTGGCACCCAATCCAGAATACGTTCAGAGAGACTCTGGTGCTGCCACATGGTCATAGGGGATTTATAAACAGCAAAAGAAAAGTAAAGAAAATGGAAGTGAGGTACAGAAACAACTGTATTGGTTACAGCTTGGCCTTTGCCTTATTTGAGCATGATTTGAACAAGTGGCCACCTGCGACTGGCCAAAGTTCAGCGATTAGTGCAAGAGTAGCTTTCAGTCTGTTTACACATCCAGTTAAGTTACAGTTTACTATGTGTGGAGAAACCTTCAATCCAAACTTAAAATATGTAAGGAGGCAGATTGCTTAATTTAATAACCTGAAAATGACAGGCCCTATAATTAGTACCTATTTTTTTTTCCTTTTTGCAAGACATTCAAATAGGGGTTTGCTTGAATTTGAGTAGTGTTAATAATTTTTCTTTAGTGGAGGGCAGTGAAATGTCCACATATCACCACATCAGCATCATAAAATAATGCAATACATTATTTTGACAAAATAAAAAATATCAAGATAAATATATTTTTTATAGGCACAATACTATCTTTTTGTACATTAGTAACAAGGAGAAGTCCAGGGACTTCTTGTTCCCATAGGATAAATTCAGCTAACAACATCCGAATTTTTACATATATCATCTGAAAACCATGCAGATAAACAAGAAGAGCCAACTGAATTATCCATATCCCATGTCTACAATTTAACCAAGATACAGAGACTAGAACAAAATTTAAAGCACTTGTGAGCGTGAATGAACATTCCAAACCAGTACAACCATTTCCAGAGCCCAAGCCAAAATAGAAAAGCAGATAGAGCATGTGAAAAACAAGAGAAAGAAGCAGGGGGCTATGACAGGTAGAACCAGTAATATATCACTTCCAGAAAAAGAGGGATCCTCTTGAGAGAGAAAATGCTTAGAAAAATTTGAAAACTGGTAGATTACAAAGCAGGATAGCAATGAATTGCAAGAAATGGACATAGAAGTGTGCACAGCTGGAAGTAGCAGACTTGAGAAAACACCTTATCTGGAAAAATGAATGGCAAATTGTAAGATGGGTGCATCACTTGAATGCTTGGCAGAGAGAAATAAATAAATATCTCAGTAAATGAATAGAATTTTTAGAACTAAAGGGAAGCTAAAGAAGTGAAAAGAAAAAACGATACTAGACATTTTTTAAAGCCATATTTCACTGATGGACTTTACAGCAGAATGGAGGTAGCAAAAGTAAGAATCAGTGAACTTGAAGTTAGGTAAGGAGAAATTACAAAATCTTAAAACTGGAGGGAAAGGATATTTTAAAAATGAACACAAATGACCCAGATTAGTCAACACAATATGAAAGGAGAACAAAGAGGATTTCACAAATATAAAACTCACAGAAGATGTCATAGGAAAAAAATCTAGATATCTTTGGGTATGGTGGTAAGTTTTTAGTTACAACAATAAAGACAATATTCATAAAGGAAATAATTGATAAGCTGGCCTTCACTGAAATTAAAAACTCTGCTCCGAGGCAGATACTGTCAAGAGAATGAAAAGGTAAGACACAATGTAGGAGAAAATATTTGCAGAAGACATATCTGATAAGGGACTGTTATCCAAAATACACAAAGAACTCTTAAAACTCAACAATAAGAAAACAAACAACCTGATTAAGAAGATGGGCCCGAGGCTACACAGACATCTCACCAAAAAAGATATACAGGTAGCAAACAAACATATAAAAATTGCAAATTAAAACAACCATATGACACCACTATAGACTCATTAAAATGACCAAAATTCAAAACACTGACACCACCAAATACTGGTGAGCATGTGGAGAAACAGGAACTTTCATTCATTGCTGGGGGGAATGCAAAATGGTACAACCACTTTGGAAAACAGTTTGGCAGTTTCTTACAAAGCTACAAAACTAAACATCCTCTTAACATGTGATCTAGCAATCATGCTCTTTGGTATTTACCCAAAGGATATGAAAAGTTATGTTAACATAAAAACCGGCACAGGGATGTTTATAGTAGTTTTGTTCATAGTTAGCAGAACTTGGAAGTGTTCAAGATATTCTTCGGTAGATGAATAGGTAAAAAACTTTGATACATCTAGACAATGGAGTAGTATTGAGTGCTAAAAATAAGTGAGCTATCAAGACATGAAAAGACATGAAGGAAATTTAAATGCATAATGCTATGTGAAAAAGTGAGCCTAAAAAGCTCACTTTTATATGATTTCAAGTATATGACATCCTGGAAAAGGGAAAAGTATGAAGACAGTAAAAAGATTAGTGGTCACCAGGGGTTTCAGGGGAGGGAATGAATAAGTGAAGCACAGAGGATTTTTAGGGCAGTAAAACTGCTTTGTATGATACCACCATATAATGTTGAATACCTGTCATTATTCCTTTGCCCAAACTGATAGAAGGTACACTAATGTAAACTATTCACTTTGGGTGATAATGATTTGTTAATGTAGGGCCATTAACTGTAACAAGTGTATTACTCTGGTGCAGGATATTAAGAGTGAGTATATTGCTTATTGTATATGTATGTGTATATATATTATATATATATATATATGTATGTATACATATGATTTTCTATATATTGTAATGTTTCAGTATCTTAAAACTCTTTCTGGCTCAGGAAAGCTTGACCCTTCTTGGGCTAGCTGATTCTTAAGAGGTAGCAAAAGATTCATCCTGGAATATGCCTTCTATATGCAAACTAACCAATCTAGAGTCATACCTCCTCTATCTGGCCCATACACCCCAGGAAGCAATCTTTCTCTGCTTTAATCATTTCAGGGCCAGGTACCAGGCAACCAGATATATTGAGCTACCACTATAGCTTAGAGCTTCCCCAGATGTTTCAAACTAGCCAACCCCAAACTGTTTACCCTGACAATCGGATATGATCTCACTCCAGTTAAAATGGCTTATATCTCAAAGATAGGCAATAACAAATGTTGGTGAGAATGTGGAGGGAAAGGAAACACTTGTGCACTGTTGGTGGGAATGTAGATTAGACAACCACTATGGAGAACAGTTTGGAGCTTTGTCAAAAAACTTAAAAAGAGCTACCATATGATCCAGCAATTCAACGCTGGGTATATACCCAAAAGAAAGGAAATCCATATATTGAAGAGATATCTGCATTACCATGTTTGTTGCAGCACTGTTGACAATATCCAAGATTTGGAAACAACCTTAGTGTCCATCAGCAGATAAATGGATGTAGAAAATCGGGCCAGGCACAGTGGCTCATGCATGTAATCCTAGCACATTGGGAGGCCAAGGCAGACAGATTTCTTGAGCCTAGGAGTTTGGGAACAGCCTGGGCAATATGGAAAAACCCCATCTCAACACAAACATTTGCTGGGCATGGTGGCACACACATGTGGTCCCAGAAACTCAGCAGGCTAAGGTGGGAGGATCACTTGAGCCTGGGAGGTTGAGGCTGCAGTAATGTGTAATTGCACCACTGCACTCCAGCCTGGGTGACAGAGTGAGACCCTGTCTCTAAATAAATAAATAAATAAATAAAATTACTAAAGGAGTACAGTTGAATTATTTGTAACATAAAAGATAAATGCTTGAGGGGATGGATATCCCATTTTCCATGATGTGTTTATTTCACATTGCATGTTTGTATCAAAACATGTCATGTACCCCATGAATATCTATACACCTATGTACCCACAGAAATAAAAAATTAGAAATAATAAAAAAGTGATCTCAATAGTTACAAAGAAAATTAAATATCTAGGAATTAACTTTGGAGAACAGTTTGGAGGTTTCTCAAGAAACTAAAAATAGAGCTACCGGATTATCCAGCAATTCCACTGCTGGGTATATGCCCACAAGAAAGAAAATCAATGTATCAAAGAAACCTCCATGTTTGTTGCAGCACTGAAAACAATAGCCCAGATTTGGAAGCAACCTTAGTGTCCATCAACAGATGAATGGATAAAGAAAAAAATTGTGGTACATATACACAGTGGAGTACTATTCAGCCATGAAAAAGAAAATGATTCAGTCATTTGCAACAACATGGATGGAACTGGAGGTCATTATGTCAAGTGAAATAAGTCTGGCACTCAAAAGCAAACTTTGAATGTTTTTACTTATTTGTGGGAGCTAAAAATTAAAACAATTAAACTCATGGAGATAGAGAATAGAAGGATGGTTGCTAGAGACTGGAAGGGTAGCAGGGGAGTCAGAGGGAAGTGGGATTGTTAATGGGTTAAAAATAAAAACAAAAAATAAAATTTAGAATCTGCTTGCACAACAGAGTGACTATAGTCAATAATAATTATGTATTTTAAAATAACTAAAACAGTATAATTGGATTGTTTGTAACACAAAGTATACATGGTTGAGGGGGATGAATATCCCATTTTCCATGATGTGATTATTACACCTTGCATGCCTGTGTCAAAGTATCTCATATACCCAACAAATATATACACTTACTATGTACTTATAAAAACTAAAAATAAAAAAATATTTTTTTAATTAAAAAAAATTTTAAAAGAAATATTGGACCTTTTAGTAGGTTTATTGTAAGTGGTGGCATTAGAGAATAATTTTGCAAGTGAGAAAATGTATTTAAGTTTTGGGGATCCAGATTTCTCACTGTATAAGTATAGACTAGAAAAATGGTATCTGGAATTCTTCCCTACTTCTGTAGAGAAAAATATATACCTGTAATTTATCAAAGGTATATACTTAAAAAAGGAAGACAGATAAGCATATATATCTGCTCTCTGTTATTTTCATTCTTTTTATATTAACTTTTTATATTCTTTAAATTAAATATCTGGACTTGTGCAGATTTAATATTGTCACAGATTTCGCAGAGTTTAATTATTTATGATTTCTATTTTCTTTTATATGTTCAAATGGTCACAAGCTAGCTAGTTCAAGTCATTTTAATTTGTGACTTTTACCCTTTACCATGACCATAGAAACATTTAAATCACTCTTTCTGGAATAAGAAAAATGTGCAGGACCATGTTTGTTTTTCCATTATTCAAGGCACAGAATCAGCAACTTTCCTCATTCCTTTTTGTGGAAAACTGTATTTCAGACCAACATTTGGTTACTAACTTGCAAGTGAGATGATTCCAGACTTGTACTCGTAGTGGGTAGGGTGACAACATAGCAGGCAACTGTAGTGTCAGAGATGGAAAAGATCTTATTGTGAAAGTTGTGAATTCCCATTTATGGTTCAATTTCAATCTAATGTAATCCCAGGCCTTCGAATTTTATTTCTATATAAAAAATAAATTATTTATTCTATTACTTGTTCAGATTTCAGCCCTTTACCTAAACTATAATTATATCCCTTTCTTGATAAAATTTCTTCTTTTGCTCATTTATCACAATTTTGTGATGCTTTATTGACACATTTCTAGATGTATTATTATATACCTATATTATATTGACTTTCTAATAATATCTTTATTTTCTGATTTTGTTTGTACAGGTTTATAACAAAAACCTTGCATTCCTCATTGTAGCAGGCAGGGTCCCAGCAGAAAATAATCATAGTCAAATAGGGAATTAAGGAGATTTGTTTTGTTTTGTTTTTAGACTTTAGGTTCTGTGAAACGTGCAGAATGACAGGTTTGTTACGTAGGTATACATGTGCCATGGTGGTTTGCTGTACCCATCAACTGGTCATCTACATTAGGTATGACTTTTTCTATTTTTCTAGGACTAGGACTACTTTTAGAGCCTACTAATTTGTTTTTTCCTCTCACTGTTGCTCTGCTTAAATCAGCCAATATTATATTATAACCTGCTCATGCCTTTCATCTGATCATTATATAAAGGTCAAACTCCTTAGCTTGGTATTAATGATCTTTTGTGATCTATTCCCAATTTGCCTTTATAGCATCATTCTCAGCACTCCTTCCTATTAATCTTATACTCTCATTACCTGAAGTATTTTAGCTCCCAATGCACAACATTTTTTATGACAACCATTTATTGATTACCTGTAATATTCCAGACACTGAAATAGGTTCTATGTATAAAAAGATGGATAAGACTATGCCCATTCCCTCAATAATATTCTTTAATCATAGTATTTCTACTCTCTATAATACATTTCCCATTTGTCAGTCTGAAAAGCTCTTGTCATTCATCTGGCCTGAGCTGAAACATGGCTTCCTCTGTGAAGCCTTTCCTGATAAAACCAATTAGAGATAGTTGCTCCCTCTTCAGCGTCCCTTACTACCTTGTACGCATTTTTCTTATAATACTTACTGCCCTACTAATTTTATTTACTTATATGTCTTGCTCTCTGACTAGAGTCTAAGTTGTATTAGCATATTTTGCAATTATTTTTATCCCTAGTGCTTAGTAGCAATGTCAAAGTGTTTGTAAAATGAAAGAATGAATGATAAAATCAGTGAATTAGAGTAAAATAGCTAAGGCAAGAGAACAGGAAAGCAGAGAAAAGAAAAGAAAAAATAGAAAAAGCCTCCACAACACTGAGTTTGAAAGTGTTTTGGGGCCATAGTATTTTCAAATTGAGACAAAAGGCAGGAAACTAAGGTGTTTGTTTTGTAATGTTCAAATAATTCATACTAGGCAGTTATCTTTATAATGGATTTCATTTCAAGGGCTATATTTTGTAGCTATGTCTTAATTAATGGAAAGTGATTCCATGTGTCAACAACTGGAAAGCCTACAAGGTGACCTCATTACAGTCAATGAGAAGGGTCATGTATAGCACCGTTCACATGTACAATCTTATCTAGAAGGAGCCCAAGCTATAAACCATATTTACCAACACTGATTTTTAGGAAATAGCTTATCCAGTGCTATTACGTATAGTGTCTGATATGGTTTGGCTGTGTCTCTGTCTAAATCTCATCTCAAATATATAGCTCCCATAATTCCCAGGTATTTTGAGAGGAACTGGGTGGGAAATAATCGAATCTCACTGGAGGTTTCCCCCATACTGTTCTCATGGTAGTGAATAAGTCTCACAAGATCTGATGGTTTTATAAGGTAAAACCCTTTACACTTGGCTCTCATTCTTTCTTGTCTGCTGCCATGTAAGATGTGCCTTTTGCCTTCCACCATGATTGTGAGGCTTCTCAACCACATGGGAAGCCTCATGTGAGTCCATTAAACCTAACTGTGAGTCCATTAAACCTCTTTTTCTATATAAATTTCCCAGTCTTGGGTATGTCTTTATTAGCAGAATGAAAACAGACTAATACAATGTCTGCAAATATATTTCTGAGAAAGAAATCTGAGTACTGAAATTTATCAGAAGGTGCTCGATTCCCAGATGAATTAGTGTTTCCTTTCACATGAGTTACTCTGGGAATCTCAGTTCTGTTTTGCTAATTATCTCAATGTATTATGCCTTTCTTTCCTATTTATATGATCTTTGTTATAATTTTGAGAAAGGTAAATGCAACTGTAAATATATTTTTCATTTAATCAGAGGTTAAATGTGTTTCCACTTTTAAAAATATTTTGCTTATATTTGGGAAATTGCTACTATTTAAAATACAGTAAAAAGAGAAAGGAAAGTCTTTGAGAGTATTGGTAAAAGCCCTGACGGGGGCTTTATGTGACCTAGCATCCAATCTTTACTTTGTTAGCTAGTTAAACAGGCAGGTCTTAGACTAAGTAACTTTTCTGTGGACTCTAATTTTCTCTTCCAGAAAAATACATGCTTGACTAGATCAGAGGTGGCAAACTATAATATCACAGTTTAAATGCCATAAGAAATGGATTTTATAAAAACATTTTGGGTCAGCGTGGCATTAAGAAATGAATTAGAAATATTCAAGTAAGTCTGCAATCTCAGATTTGCCAAAGTCCCCCAGACGTGCAGTTTGCCGGTAAATGGCATATGCATGGAATACACCTGAAGAAGTATAATGAAGGCTTTGGGAACTAAATTTCCATATAAACACTGTCCAAGACCCAAACCAAACTCTGCTCTGGAAATCACCCCCAATCTTTCTGTTGTTATACATCAGTTCAAGTTCACATCTGTCATATACTTGTAGATACATGAGAAATGAATTTGTAGTCTTTATGATAAATGACCACTGAATTCTCCTTCTACTTTAAAATGTCGTTTCTTTTTCAGAAAAGTTTTGAAATTTTAGAAGGAAAGATATTTAGCCTGTCTTTGGGAAAGTCTCTCACTACTATATATTGTTTAAGTAAGCTAAGAGGCAGTTTCACTATAGTCATTGATTTCAGGCTTAGCTATCTGACATCTTCTGGAATATTACTAATTGTTGCTGTTTTCTGAAAAGAGGACCCAAGACAATTATACTTTATATTCTTGAGTGTGGCATTTATATTCTTAATCCCAAAGACACAAATGAACAAAACTGAATTATAAGCATCTTTTGGGAGAACCTTAAATATACAGGCAACCATTTATCTAACTTCAAGTTCGACATATGATATCTAAATAGCTAAGTTATAAAAAGATTAAGCCAATTGAAAGCCAAATGAAAGAGAAAGTGTTCTGATAAATCAATTTAGATTACTGTACAATTAGGCATTTCCAATTCCTTGCATAAATGACTCTTCTGAATTTTAATAATAATATTCACACTGCTTTGATTTTTGGAGTATAGGTAAATTCAATATTTTTTCTTAGGGGAAAACCTTAATGTCTTCCAAAAGACAGAGATTGAAAGCTGCCTTTTATTTTGTCTGACGTATTTATATATTGGTCAATCTGTAATTATTCATAGAGTTTAGTTTTTAAGGATTTGTTTTTCACATCTGTGAATTTTAAAACTTTCTTTTAAATTAAAATTTATAAATTACATACATTTTGGCAGAAGCTTGGAGTTGAATTTAAAGCCAAATGTAATAGGATTAATTAGATACTCTCATTTACTTATATATTTTAGTATTTAAAATAAAGTCTAGTTTTCTTTAAAAATGTGAATTTTAACTCAAAATATTGAGTGATCATTGTAGCAGGTGAGAGAAATGGGGCATAATGTGAGTTTTATTGGTCTGAGTTGAGTAAATGTATCAACTAAAATGAACTTCTGTCAATTTCTATAAACAATTTTGTGATGAAAAAAGCACAGGCTTATTATATTACATTTTCAGGGTTATTAAAGAAAGTTTTATTAGTCTCTGATGATCATCAAAAAGTAGCAAGCACACAGGTTTGAGGATGTGTCCATTTGCAGAAACTACCTGTGAAGATAAATGTGCACAGTTATATTCTGAAAATCAGAATATGACCACCTGTTATTTGATTTTCTGAAATTTCACCATGCCTGCTGAGGTGTGTCTTTTTCATTATAAGATTTTCAGCTTAAAAGAAATTGCATCGTTTCTCTTGTCCTCTCAGATCACTGAGGATAGACTATATAAAGAATTTTTTATAGAAGTGTTTGTCTTTGTAAAATTGAAGACAACATGACAACTGAAGAGTCACTGCTAACTTTGTTTGGAAGTAAATTATAAGAACTTTCTTCTTCTTCCTCTGTCTAGTTTGTTGACTGTGATTTATCTTAAAGATGAAATATTCTTATTTTGTTTTGTATTCAGGTTGAGATGAAATGAGGTCTGGTTTGCCATTCAAAAGGAAAACCAGAGAGCCATGGAATTCATGTAATTTTTACCTCTTTCAACTTTAGCTAATAATTTTTTCAGTTAATGGATTGTTGATGATAAAGAGAATTATATTTACAAAATATTAATTTAAGGAAAAGGTCATGGTTTAGCATTTGCCATTACTTCTTGGTATTATTTGTGGAGTTAACCTATACAATAACTTAACCACTTAAAAATAAGAATATAGGGCACAGTTCCAGCTGCAATGAGTAATCCTATTACATTAATTACATCTAAAAACGTTACAAAATACAAAACACTAACTACTTGAGAATGCTGAAAAGTCAACAATAGGAATATTGGAGCAGGAAATCAAAACCTGAAGAAAGACCAATTTAGAGGAGGGTTTTCTTTTTCTTCCTTTATCTTCTAGCATTAACTCTAGGGCAGGCTAAACACCAGTAATTGCATGGCAAGCAGGTCAGCAAATACTCTACCAAAAAAACCTCACCATTCAGTGCAAGGGAAATATTTATTTTTTTCTTCCTTTATAATTTTTTTTCTCTCAGCCCTGCCTCAAGACAAGCCCAATCTGAGGCACAGGAGTATGGCATGATCACCTAAAACCAGGAGAGAAAGCTTATCTCTCTGAATAGAGAAACTAGGAAAAGATGTTTCTCTTACGTAAGTGTGGAGGAAATATCACATTTGCATATCACTTGACCTCAAGTGACAAGGACTTGCACATCATTGTGAAAAGATAAAGCTTGGAGAAAATTCCATCTTTATAGTCAGAGGAATGGGAAAATAGACCCCTTCTGGCTGGAGAGTATAGGGAAAATCCCTGAGAGAAGAAATAAGAGATCACTGATTCTGAGTATGAAGCAACAAAAGTTCTGGGCTCACCCACCAAGCTATGCATGCATTGTATTAGTCTGTTTTCACACTGCTATTAATACTTGAGACTGGGAAATTTATAATGGAAAGAGGTTTAACTGACTCACAGTTCCACATGGCTGAGTAGGCCTCAGGAAACTTACAATTATGGCAGAAGGCAAAAGAGAAGCAAGTACTTTCTTCACAAGGTGGCAGGAAAAAGAGAGCAAGGGAAACCCACCACTTATTAAAACCTTCGGATCTCATGAGAACTCACTCACTGTAATAAGAACAGCATGGAGGACACAGCCCCCATGATCCAATCACTTCCCACCAGGTCCCTGCCTCCACAAGTGGGGATTACAATTCAAGGTGAGATTTGTATGGGGACACAAAGCCAAACCATATCATGCATGAAATACACACAAAAAAGATAATACACCATTTGACGACTGAGGTGCAATATAAACATTGCCCAAGGTCCAGATCAAACCCCACGTGGCATATGCAAAGGACATACACAAACATTCTTGAAAAGTCTTTGAAAAATTAACTGACATTGTAAACACCTCACACAGAAAGCAAGAAAGAATGTGGAGTCTTGATCTAACTAGGTTGATTACCATAAGAATAACATTGATAGCAATAGCACCAAAAACAAATCAGCATTCTCCAGAGAATTTTAAAAGGAATGAAACCCTCATCATAATATTCAAAATATCCAGGTTACCATAAAAAATTACTCAACACACCATGAAACAAAAAGCTTCACAAAATCTCAAGAGAAATGCAATCAATAGATGGATATCTGCTCTGAGATAAAAGACTTAAACATTATCAATGAACTTTAAAACAGCTGTTATTATGCATCATTAAGTAATAGTGAACAATCCCAAAACAAATGTAGTAAGGAGATAAATTCTCAATAAAGAAATATAAAGCATATAAACAAAAACAAAAAGAAAATTTGTGCTTAAAAATGTAATATTTGAAATTTAATAAATGTACTAAATGATCTCAGTAACAGAACGGAGATGGCAAAGGAAAGAGTCAATGAACTTGAAATTAGATCAATAGAAATTATCCAAACTGAAGAGCAGAGAGAAATAAATGAAAAATTTAAATAGAACTTCAGAGACTTCTAGAGTAACATCAAAACATTTAATACTCATGCCCTGGAGTCTCTGAAAAGAGGAGATTAGCACAGAGAAAGTATTTGAAAAGCTAACATTTGAAAAACTGATGATAAAACTTCTAAGATTCAGTAAAATATATAAATTAACATATTCATGAACCTTTGTGAGCCACAAACCAGAAATATTCAAAGAAAACCATGCTGTGACACATCATAAGCTGCTGAACACCAAAAATAAAGAAAAATATTGTTCCCTACATATAAGGGCACAACAATTGGAATAATTGCATATTTCTTATCAGAAACTGTGGAGGCTGGAATATCTTTAAAGTGCTGAAAGAAAAGAACTGTCAATGTAGAATTGTACAACCAGAGAAAATAACCTTAAGGAATGAAAGCAACATAAGGGCATTTTAAGATAACAGAAACCCAGAAAATTCATCACTAGCAGACCTATTCTAAGAATGCCAACGGATCTTCTTCGGGTTGAAAGGAAATAATACCAGAAGTAAACTTGGAACATACGTATTAAAGGACGAGCAACAGGCATGATAAAGATCCAGGTAAGTATAATAGATAATAGTTCTCTTCTTAAGGTCTTTGATGTAAGATGTATGACTATTGAAGGGAAATAAGTTACAACACTTTCTGGGGGGCATTTTAATATATGTAGATGTAATACCCATAATAAATATAAAAGAAAGAAATTATGCCCTTTGCGGCAACATGGATGGAGCTGGAGGCCATTATTCTAAGGGACTTAATGCAAGAAAGAAAACCATATACTGCGTGTTCTACTTACAGATGGGAACTAAACACTGTATAAACATGATTGTAAAGATGAGAACAATAGACACTAGGAATCACTAGATGCAGGAGGGAGAGAGGCGTGGGTTAAAGAACCACCTGGTGGGTACTATGCTTATGGCCTGGGTGAGGGGATTGTGGGAACCCCAAGTCTCAGCATCATAAAACTTATCCATGTAACAAACCTACATGTGTACGTTTAATCTTTTTTAAAAGTTGAAAGAAGAACTTATAACATAAAGGGAAGAGAACAAGTAGATCTACATGTTTATAAGATACTTTACTTACTCTAAATAGACTGTGAGAATATATGTTACAATTTGCAGTGCAACCACAAAAAGTACAAGAGATAAAGCATAAAAGCCAATAGATAAAAGAAAGTGGAATATTAAAATATATCCAAATAATTTTTTAAAAATAATTAATCAAGACACTGTGGTTTTAGTTAATCATTAGATGCATAGATCAATGCTGCAAAATAGAAAGTTCAGAAATAGACACATATGTATATGACCTATTGATTTTGACAAAGATGCAAAGGCAGTTTCAATGGAGAGAGGATAATCTCTTTATCCAAATACAAAAGGAAAAAAAGAATCATGGTCTACACTTCACCCTTTATTACAAAAACTCACTCAAATAGACCACAGACTAAAAGATAAAACATAAACTTATACAACTTTTATGGCATTTGTAGTATACCACTTCAACATATGCCACTTTGGCATATTGTCCATTTTGAGTTAAGGGCACTTAGAAAACAGCAGATGCAAGAAGGGTACTCTCAACTTCCTTTTTCTTCCTGAAAACAGGTGATGATGAAACTCTCATGTGAAAAGTGTCCTTGATACAGTAGAAAGAACATTCTTATCACCAGAGAAGAAAAGTTGAGACCAAGAGATAACTGTACAGAAAAAATTGTTAGAATCATCTTTATCTTCCTAGTCACTTTTCCACAACTAACTGCCCTAGCCCAAACCCTTTTGGCTTATCAAATTTTCACAATTTACTATCCTTTGTCTAACCTAGAATATAATCTTTTAGTAATAACTACTTCTTTGGATCTTCTTTTTTCTTGTGAGAGCCACTATGGACATGCAAACATTATGAAATAAAATTTGTAATCATTTCTCCTGTTAGTATGTCTTATGCCAGTTCAATTCTTTGGCCCAGCCAGAGATCCTAAGAGGATAAAGGAGAAATTTTACCTCCCTCACAACTTTCAGAAAGAAAAAAGGAGGAAATCTTTGTGACTCTGGGTTACACAAACATTTATTGAACATGACATTAAAAACATGACCTATTAAAGAAAAGTGATGTATTTCATCAAAATTTAAAATTTTGTCCTGTGAAAGACATTATTATGAAGACAATATAAAGACAAGCTGTGGGTCAGGTACAGTGGCACGCACCTGTAATCTCAGCACTTTGGGAAGTCAAGGTGGGAGAATTGCCTGAGCCGAGGAGTTCAAGACCATCTTGGGCAACATGGTGAGACCCTGTCTCCACATATTTTTTTTTCTTTAATCAGCTGGGAATGGTGGTTCCTCCTTGTAGTCCCAGCTACTCAGGAGGCTGAGATGGGAGGATCATTTGAGCCTAGGAGTTTGGGGATGCAGTGAGTGGTGATCATGGCACTGTACTCCAGTCTGGAAGCCAAAGTGAGACCTTATTACAAATAAATAAATAAATAAATAAACAACAAGCTGTGGACAGAGAACAAGATTTGCAAATCACTTTTATCCTAATGTTTAAAGGACACTCCAAACTTAATTATAGAAAAAAAAAAACAATGAAAAATAGACAATATGAACTGATACTTCACAAAAGAAGATATTTTAATGTCAACCGCATGAAAAGATGTTCCAAATCATTAATCATTTAGTGAACTGCAAATTAATATCACAATGAGATATTGCTACATATCTATTGGATTGACTAAAATCCCAAAATTTGATAACGTGAAGAGCTGACAAGGATATGGAACAAGTAGAACACTCATACTTTGCTGATAGGAATGCAAAATAGTACTGCCACTCTGGAAAATAATTTGGCAGCTTCTCAAAAGGTTAAGGGCACTTGGAAACCTGAGAAAAATGAAAACTGCATTTCACCAAAAATCCTGGATGCTAATGTTCATGACAGCTTTATTTATAATAACCATAAACTAGAAACAGCTCAAATATTCCTCAGTTCAGAAGCATAGAAACATACTGTGTCATGTCTATACAATTGGAATATTCCTGAGCAGTAGAAAGGAACAAATTATCGATACACCCGGCAATATAGATAAATCCCAAATGCATTATGTTAAGTAGAAGAAACCAAACTCAAAAGGCATGATTCTATTTGTATGATATTCTGGGAAAAGCAATACTATAAGGACAGAATGCAGTTGCCAGCATCTGAGGGTCTGGGGAGATGTTAATTTCTAGTCAGTACAAGGAAATTTTCTATGGCAGGGCAATAAAACTTTCCTGTGTAATGGCTGTAATAGTTACACAATCACATGCATTAGTTATAACTCATAGATCTATACCTTCAAATGAATGAATTTTACTGTATTTAAATGAATACATAAAATATACTTAAACCATAAATACATAAATATATTAAATCAGTAAATTCGCTGTTATGCTTTATTCAAAGTCCATGTTTTATTGTGAGGAAGATTTTCCGTTACTCTATTTTTATTGTTTATGTTAAATACATACTTCTTTATTAAAGCAGCCAAATTTGCAACTATACTTACCACACCCTTGTCTTCCAAGCTATATCTTAATTGTACTTTAAAGAAACAAATATCTATGTTGCAATTTAACACTTAATTAATTTCAACTTTTTATTTGTGGATTTAGCCTGGAATTGGTAAGCTTTCGTAAAAGTTATTTTTAGCAATTCATATTATTCGTCTGAAGGATTATGGTACTGAGCCAATGCACATAATTTGACACTTGACCTTTTCATGGGTGTTTCTTCTGATACTCCATCTCTATGGCATGCTTCCTAAGTCTCTGGTGTTAAAAAAAAAGGAGAAACTGGATGTTGGAGAGAGGACAAGGAGAGAGAGCTGATAATATCATTTGACGTAAACCAATAATTCTCCTTTTTAACTTATGTTTGATTGATTTGGGCCCTTGTATTTTGGAATAAACCTTAAAAGGCAACAGAGGGCATAAAGTCAATATTACAATTAGCAAAATGGCAAAATTTATATTATTTGAAATGGATGACATCATAAGAGTGAGACAGATTTAAGAAACTGGTGCAGATGGTGACAAAGAGAATAATGAAATGCGATATGTGGAAGACAGATAAGAGTGAAATAACCTAAACAACACAGGTGTTTCTGAAGATGAAGGAATAACTGGAATAGAAGCAAAAATAAATGTTATTATTTTTTAAAAGTGAGTTTAATAAAAAGGCAGAAGGTAACTCTTCCAGTGCCCAAGGGAGGCCAGAAGTGTTGGATAATTCCCTGCCCCAGCATTCCTATGACTCTAAGGAGTTGTTGAGTAAATAGTATAGCTCTTTCACAACTCAGATGGCATAATCTTGAGGTGTGTGTTTTGCACTTAGAGTTTACTGATGGAAATAAACTTCAGTTGCTCACTGTGGTAACTGGTTTACTAAAGCATCCCTATTGGCTTCCTTCCCTTTCCATGACCACTCTCCTATTGTTGACTCCTGCATCTCCCAAATAAACTAATTCTATTCAAATTCTTCTATCAAGGTCTGTTTTAAGAGATGCCTTCCCTGGTTGTCTAGTGATTGGGGAAAAACATGAAGACAAAAACAAAAATAAGAAAGGGTACCCACTAAGACCACAATCCTTTTGTTTCTTATTTCCCCAATGAAACAGAATCGATCAGAAAAGATCTTCCACATGCTCCCTTCTTCACATTTACCATCCTAATTGCAGAAAATTTCAGTATGGTTCTTAACTGCATAACTAAAAGTGGAGCACCACTGTCGATGTAGTTGGTAATTAATCCTCAGATCTTATCTTGTTTGTCATCTCAGAAGCATTTAACATGTTTGATAACTTTTTCCTATTGCAAAAAACTTCTTTTTCTGTAATGCCCCAGAAATAATCTACACATTTGTTCTTCCCCTGCCGCCCAACTAGCTGCTACTTCACAGTTCACTTTACTCATTCCGCTTCTTGAATTCTCACACTGGAATACTGCAGAGCTTAGTTGTTTGTCATTTAATCTTCTCTGCCTATACTCAAGTCTCTCAGTCATCTCAATTTAAATGTCATCTATTCGGTACATTGCCAGCTCAGATCACTAATGCAACTTTAGATTCTTTTATTCAATTATATTCTGGACATCTGTCTTTTGATATTAAACAGAAGAAATGAACACTCACCCAATCTACCCCTCAAAAGGAGCACCTTCTGCAGTGTTCCACATCTAGGCAAATGGTATCCCCATGATTCCAGTTAGTCAGATCTAAATCCTGGTGTGATTCCTTCTTTCTTCTTTCTTTTACACCCCACACATTGTCTTTCAGCACATTTGGTTGACTCTGTTCTCCAAATATATCAAAAATAGAGTTGTTTGTAGATATTTTGCCCTTAGCCAAATTGTTTGCTAGCTTATAAAATGTATGTAGTATATGTGCTGGTTTTTAAGGTGTTCTACAAATAGTATTAAAACTATACTGTTTGCATTATCAAAACTTCAAACTGGTCTATTTTGGAAACTGGTGCCTATTAGAATATATATCAGAAAGAAAAGCATATTATAATTTCAAAGCTTCAAATATCACTCACATTCCTGGGAGGAGCCTGTAATTTAAATGCTATTTTGTTACTTTGGACGTAGAATTATTACGCTCCTAAAGACCTAACTTTCTCATAAGTAGAGGAACAAAATCTAGAAACTGCTAACAATGGTTACTGGTGAGCTGGGAGTGGAAGTTGAGCAGGATCCTTTCTCTTTCGCTACATATAATTTCGTAATGTTTAGATTGCTCTTTCATGTACATGTGTTATTTTTTAACTAAAAAAAAAAATGAGTAAAACTATCCAAGTAATCTTTATAAAAGAGTGCTATTGAGAAGGAGATTTGTCCTAAAAGACATAAATAATTTTCAAAAATCCAATATAGTTAAATGATGTTGTTTTCGTAGAATAATTATGAAATATAAATGTGACAAGAAGCAATAGTAGCTAAAATAATTCAGATTATGAAAAATGAATAGTATACTAATCAAGAACACAGATTTTAGAGCCAGAATACTGGGCCCAAGTTCTGGATATACATATTATTAACTATCTGAATTCTCTATGTCTCAATTAAGAAGCAATGATGCTCACTATTGACACTTATATTCAACATTGTACTACTTGTATTAGGCAATGCAAATAGGTCATATGAATCACTTTAAGGCAGAGGAATTCATAGGGAGAAAGCAAAACTATCTCTTTGCAAATGATATGATAGTATACCAAAAAGAAAATCAATGAGGAAAGTAACTCAAACGACAAACAATGTGCTATTAACAGGACATAAAATTAGCATACAGAAATCAACATACTTCACACAGGCATATAATAATCAGTTATAGGAATGATGGTAGGAAAGTATTCAGTTAAGACAGCAACAAAGCAGATTAAAACTTTGGAATAAACAATAAGAAACAGAAAATATATGTAAAGGAAATTTTAAACATTTATCAAAGATAGAAAAGTAGAGTAGAATAAATGACAAAACATTTTTTATCCTTGGCTAGGGAACTAGCTGTTTTATGGAGTTATTCAACCTCAATAAAATTCATATGCAAAAGCAAACATGCAAAATAGCTAGGAAATCATTGAAGAAAATTAAGTGGTGGTGCTATCCTTACCAGACATTAAAACTTATCATAAAATTTTTATAACTAAAACGGTGGGGCACATTAATAGACAAATAGACCAATGAGAGAGAATAGAATGTCCAGAGATAGATCAAACTACATGCAGAAATTTAGTATTTGATAAAAGTAGTATCTCTCATCAATTGGAAAATATAGACTTTAATAAATTGCACTAGAACATATTAGTAACAATTTGCAATAAGATAGAATTAGAGGCTGGGCATGGTGGCTCACGTCTGTAATCCCAACACATAGGGAGGCTGAGGCAGGCTGATCACCTGAGGTCAAGAGTTTGAAACCAGCCTGCCCAACATGGTGAAACCCCATGTCTACTAAAAATACAAAAATTAGCTGAGTGTGGTAGTGCATGCCTGTAATCCCAGCTACTCAGGAGGCTGAGGCACAAGAATCGCTTGCGCCTGGGAGGTGGAGGTTGCAGTGAGCTGAGATCGCACCATTGCACTCCATCCTTGGTGACAAGTGAGACTGTCTCAAAAAAAAAAAAAAAAAAAAAAAAGAGATAAAATTAGATTAATACTTCTCACCATATCAATAAATTTTAAATTGATCAGAAGTCTAAATATAGAAAATGAGACCCTACAAGTACTAAAAAAAATGAATAAATTCTTCTTTAACCTTGGCACAGGGAAAATTATTGTAAGTATGTCTTAAAATTCAGAGGAAGTAAATGAAAGGATTGATAAATTTGACTATATAACATTGAAAAAAAGCCAAGCAAAAAATGTCATAAATCATGAAGTTGTCACATTGAGAAAGAATATCAACTGACAATTTACCAAAAATATATAAAACTGGCTCTAAAATGTATAAAAGGATATTCAAACTCACTAAGGAAATGCAAAATAAAACAGCACTAAGATATTATTTTTCACCTAAAAGATTAGCAAACATTAAACAGTTGGACACCGCACTCTATTGGTGAGGCTGTGGAGAAACAGCCAATCTCTATGTATTAATAATGGGGATACAAATTAGCACAACCCTTCTGGAGGTCAATTTAGCAACATTAACAAGACTATGTATACATTTGCCTTTGACTCAGTGATAACAATTCTAGATTTTACCCTGAAGATGCACTTCTGACAATATGAAAATGCATATGTACATATTATATATTGCTGCATTGCTTATAATTGCAAAATATTAGAAACTAAATGTCCATATATAGGAGAGTGGTTGAATAAGCCATGGTATCTGCACAAACTGAAGTATCATGCAGGTTTAAGAAATGATGAGGAAAAATAGTTAGAAAAAATGAATAAGGCCTACCATTTGATAGCACCACAGGGTGATTATAGTCAATAACAACTTAATAATACATTTAAAAATAACTAAGAGAATATAATTGGATTGTTTTTAACATAAAATACAAATGCTTGATGGAATGGATACCCCATTTTCCATGATGTGATTATTGCGCATTGCATGACTGCATCAAAGCATCTGAGATACCTCATAAATATATACACTTACTCTGTACCCAGAAAATTAAAAAATTAAAGAATGAGAAAGACATCTATAAACTGGTATGGAGTGATTTCTAGTCTATATTAAATGAAAAAAAGAAAAGGTTAAAGAGTATATATCTACAGTACACTACCTTTCATGTTAAAAAGGAAGGGACTATAAGATGTACAAAAAAATTTTTTTTTGCAGAAACAAAAACAGGAAGAAGAACAAGAAACTAATGAGATTAGTTATGCATAGGATATGGGGAAAAATGGGATGGGAAGAGCAAAGTAATGAGAATAAAAACAATGAAACAATAAAAGTGATGAAGCTCCTTTGAGTATTTTTAAAAATAGTTCTGATTTTCAGAACCGATAAAATTCTATGCAACCAGCAAATAGATACGGAGGCAGATACGTAGATAGATACATAGATAGATAAACAGTCTAAAATGAGAATGCAGAGGAGGGGGAAATAGAATGCAAACAGATATTAGTGAACCTAACATCATTCCAAATTAATAACATAGTGACATTGAGAGGGGCAAGGAAGAAAATAAGGAAAATGGTGTTTTGACATTATATGTTAAGGCTAGTAGAAAAAGAACTGTAAATGAATATTATAATACGCTGGCTTGTAAATTTGTTTTTCATGAAGGTATGAATTAGCAATTCTGGAACTTGCATATAATAGGATTGAGCAAATAAGTAAATATATTTTTAATAATGAGAGCCTGGTATCAATAATAATATGTTGGTATTATTAATTATACTAGTTATATAAGATTTTAATATTTGAGAGAGCTAGGGAATGGGTTTAAGAATCTCTGTGTTGCCATATGAAAAACATGAAATCAAAATGGATTAAGGATTTAAATCTAAGACCTCAAACTATGAAACTACTACAAGAAAACATTAAGGAAAATCTTCAGGAGATTGATCTGGGCAAAAATTTATTGAGCAATACCCCACAAGCACAGGCAACACAGCAAAAATGGACAAATGGAATCACATTAAGTTAAAAAGCTTGTGCACATCAAAGAAAACAATCAACAAAGTGAAGAGACAACCTATAGAATGGGAGAAAATATGTGTACTGTTTTCCAAAGTGGTTTTGTAAATATAAAATTATTTGACAATAAAACATTAAAATGATAAATCAATGGCAAAGAATGATATAACACATAATACAGGCAATGTGTTAACTATGAGTAAAATATACTTAGATCTTGCTTGCTCATTACAAAATAAAATATATTCCAGGTGAACATAAGCAGTTTTATGTATAAGTTTTAAAACATTAGAAATGCCTATATGATAATATCTACATGACCTTCAGATTAAGAAATGCTTTATGTGCATACAAACAATATAAGAAATCAAAAAGAAAAATAGATATTATTCATAAAAAGTAAATATTTTATAAAGATATTGTAATACTAATTAAAAGGCAATGTAAAAATTGGAGTTAAAAACTTACCAAATGTTAGAAAAAGAATTAATATTTAGTCAGCATATAATCTCCTATAAAACAATAAAGGATTATCACCCCAATAAGAAACTTGGTGTAGCTAAAAAATGTCTGATGAAGCAGGCTTTAAGATAAAAATTGTTACTAGAAGTAAATAGGTGATTTTATAGTAATAAATGCTTCAATTCACTGGGAAGATATAACAGGGTTATATTTGTATACTGCAAATAGTAAAACTTCAAAATATATAAAGCAAAAATTGACAAAATCCAGGGAGAAGTAGAATACTCCACAACCATAGTAAGAATCCTCCATAACCATAACAGGATAATGCATCATGTCTCTCTAGTAATTGACAAAACAAGTAAGCAAAAATTTGACAGAAACTTGAAAGTTTGATAGAAATGAATAATTGACTTAATAAATGCCTATGGAGTATTTAGTATAACTATGGAAAGCACATTTTTTTCAGATAAATACATAACATTTATGAAAATTGGACATATACAACATTAGAGAGCAAATCTTACCAAATATCAAAGAACCAAAATGATAAAGTATATTATAAAATAAAAAATATTAAGCCCCATATCAATAATAAAATGATAACGGCAAAACATATTTGCAAATTAAGAAGTACACTTCTGTATTAGTCTGTTCTCATGCTGCTATAAAGAACTGGCCAAGACTGGGTAATTTATAAAGGAAAGAGGTTTGACTCACAATTCCTCAGGGCTGGGGAGGCCTCAGGAAACTTACAATCATGGTGGAAATGGGAAGCAAACACGTCTGTTTTCACATCATGGCCGGAGAGGGAAGTGTGGAGCAAAAGAGGGAAAAGCCCCTTATAAAATCATCAGATCTTGTAGGAACACACTATCACAAGAACAGCATGGAGGTAACTGCCGCCATGATTCATCACCTCCCACTGGGTCCCTCCCCACAACATAGGGGGATTAGGGAATTACAATTCAAGATGAGATTTTTGTGGGGACACAACCAAACCACATCAACTTCTAAATAATCAGTTGGATAAAGTTGAAATAATGATGAGAGTCAGAAAATATTTTAGACTGACCACAGAAAATGCTAAATATCAAAACTTAGGATATGCAGCTTCAGCAATATATAGAGATGGATATATAAATATAAAAGAAGACAGACTAAAATTATCTAAGTATATAATTTAAGAAGTTAGAAAAAGAGCGATCTAATAGATTCAAATAAAACAAAAGTAGTTAAATAACAAAGTAAAAATCAGGAATTAATCATATAAAAATTTTATAAAGAGAATCAACAAGGCCAAATTTTTGAACATACAAATAACATTAAGAAACTTCAGGCCCATTGATGAAGACAGAAATACATGCGCATGTGCACACACACATACACACAAACACATAACTTACTAATTAAATAGAGGACCAAAGTATAGGTATAGAATTCACAAATAATTACCAGTAGGTTATGCACTTAAATCCAATGTCAAAAATTTTAAAAATAGATGGAATTATTTAAAATGTTAACATCATGAGCTTGGAATAGAAAAATATATCTTACAGAAGCCACACACAATGAAAACCAAAATGAAAGAGAATATAAAATTTAACTGCAGTAAAATTAAGTACTACTGTTTATTAAAAATAGCAAAAATGGCAACAAAATTTATAAAATAGAAAATAGTGCAGCACGTGTAACTGGAAAGCACATTATCAATTATATATAAATAATTTCTATGAATTGATTTTTAAAAAACCTAATAGAAAGGGCAAAAGATATAATTAGCTATTTCACAGAATGAGGAAAAAGTAATTACTAATTAAAAAATATATGAATAGAAGCACACCCTGTTAAATAACATGAAAAATATATATTAAAATCATACCATTTCATACCTACCAGGTAGGCAAAGATTATAAATTTGACATTGCTGATTTGTGAGAATGTAAAACTTCTAGAACTCTCCATTTACTCCTGGTAGGAGTATAAATTATCAGCATCATTTTGAAAAAAATAATATTTAGTATTGTCTAGTAAAGTTGATGAAACACATATCCTTTGATGCAGCAATTTATCAATAGATGTAGATGTTAGAGAAACTCTTACATATATAGACAACATGACGTGTAGAAGAATGCAGATAGCAGTGACGTTGGAAAACAAAACACTGGAAACCAAATTTACATGAGGAACAAAACTGATAAATCATTGTGTGTTCATACAATGGAAAACCATACAATAAGGAAATTGAAAGAGCTACAGTTATGTATCTCAATATGGATGAATCACACCTAGTTGAATGAACAAAACAATTGCAAAATAATAGTCTGATCTTATTTATATAATTTTTATATGTTCAAAATTAAAGACATAATACTTTGCAGCACATACTCAAGTGCTAATATTATAACAAAAAGCAAAGGAATAATGAACAAAATTTAAGACAGTGGTCATCCCAGGCAGAGAGGGAAGGAGGTGAATAAGATCAAGGAGGGGTACACAGAAGACTTCAAAGGTATTCAGAATATAATATTTTGTGTGTTGTGTGTTAGATACACTGTGCTCTTTTTTAGATTTTTTGTTCACAAATTTTAAGTAAGAAAATGTTTCCATTACTTCACACTAAAATAAAAATAAAGCATAAACTGTAATATCAGGATTTTCCATAGTTCCCTTCAAATTTCTTAATGTTTGCTGGATGCTGTTTTCTAACAAATACATCTTAAATGGATGCTGAAAAATTAAGAGATGTATGAGCTGATTCTGAGGTGAGCACCCTCCTTTTACTAATAATGTGTTTCATCTGTTAGGCCTCTTCAGTAGAGATATGTTTGCAATTACCATGCATAAACTGTTGCTTCCAAGTTGAAAAGGAAGATGACACTTGGTACACGGTGTTCCACACAAGCAGCTACCTACATGTTATTTTTTTCCTTTTCATTTTGACCCAAAATGGAAACTTTGTTTTGAAATTAATTTCTTTTTTGAATAAGAATAAGATGATATTTTCGCAGTCACTGAACCAAAATGCTGGTAAAAACCTCGCCACAGAGATGCTAAATAAAAAAAGGTATTTAATTTTCTCATGTTTCTTCGTGTATGTCAAGGCATATCCAAATAATTGCATTAATAATTACCACTGGTTACTAAGAGCCACTTCATCTGTTTTTCCAGTGAGCTGAAATCAGGTTTGAAAGAGATGTTATGCAAGCCAACAATTCCCTACCAACTGGTCCTGAAAAGTTAGCTTTGGCGATTCAAAGGTCCTTTGGAATACTAAATTGCAATGATATCCCCCAAAGGCATGTCTTTAAAGGTCCTTCCAAAGATCCTTTGGAATACTAAATTGTAATAATATCCCCAAAGGCATGCCCCACTAATACACCTGAGAGTAAATCAAATAAATCATGCTTTCTCTGCTATTTATATTATTTTTCTAAAGTTAATCCTTAAGGAGAAAATAAGTAGTGATTATTGATGCTATTATTTCTATGAAATTATCATTTCAAAACTTGAAGATGGGTCTTGTCATTTATAAAATCCTATTTAATTTAATCAAATACTATTTCTATTACTTGTACTCCTGTTGATTTCTTCATAGAGTAAAATCAAGTGTCTTTCTTTTGAAAAACTCAAAATATAAAATTAAAAAGCCCAGCATCCAATTTGAGTCATACATTTGAGATCAATTTACCAGGAAACAAAGAGTCAAAGATTGCAGAACTCAGAAGGAGAGAAAAGAGGTTGCTAATACAAGCAAATTAGAGAAAGAAGGTGTTCAAATCTCCAGTCTCTTCCCATCTGCTTGTCAGGGTGCTGATGAATTTCAGATACCAGCAGTGCTCTTCTCCTTAATGTCCAAAATTTTACCTCCTACCCAGTCTGCACATTATCATTTTGTTCAGCATATGTAAGAACATGAACACCATTTATATCTTGAAGGTTGTCAATGTACCATGTGATATTCAGATTCAACCTTTGGTGATAGACATTGGAATAACATGTGCCTGTAGGGTGGTGGAGGGTGGCAGGGTGAAGTGACTAACTGGATATAGTTGTGAGGGAAATTTTGGGGGATAATGGGAATGTTATTTATTTTGATCTGGGTGATAGGTAGATATACAGCAGTCCCCCTTTATCCGTAGTTTTGCTTTCCTTGGTTTCAGTTACCAAGAGAGATCAACTGCAGTCTGAAAATACTAAGTAGAAAAATGCAGAAATAAACAATTCTTAAGTTTTAAATTGTCTTCCCTTCTGTGTAGTGTGGTGAAATCTTAATGCCATCCTAGGACGTGAATCATACCTTTATCCAGCTTATCCCACACTGTATACACTACCTGTCTCGTAGTCACTTAGTAGCTATATCAGTTATCAGACTGAGAAAACATAGTATATACTATCTAACACTAGTCCCCAAACTTTTTGCCTTTTTGGCCCCAGGGATGAGTTTCATGGAAGACAATTTTTCCAGGGGGGGGTGCTAGGCAGGGATGGTTTCAGAGTGAATCTGTTCCACATTTACAGATAATCAGGCATTAGTTAGATTCTCATAAGAAGCACGCAACCTAGATCCTTCCCATGCACAGTTCACCATAGGGTTCACACGCCTTTGAGAGTTTAATGCCACAGCTGATCGGACAGGAGGTGGAGCTCAGGCGGTGAAGCTTGCCAGTTACTCACCTTCTGCTCTGCAACCGCCTTCCTAACAGGCCACAGACCTGTACTGGTTGGCAGCCCAGGGGTTGAGGAACCCTGCAGAGTTTAGTACTGTCCAAGGTTTCAGTCATCCACTAGGGATCTTGAAACGTATCCCTAGAATAAGTGGGGACTTACTTCAGTCGTAAAAATTGATTGAGCTATACACTTAAGCTTTATGCATTTTACTCTAGGGTAATTTATCAGTAAAGTATTATTAGCAAAAAAACTACAAGAGAATGTTGAGAGTGTCATTATTTATGGCTTACCACTATATTTAGAATAAAATCTAAGTGCCTTACCACCACTTGTGAAGTTTGCATAATCTAGTTCCCATGCGCCTGTCTTCCTTTCCTAATATTCTTTCCTTTGCTTGCTTTCTTTTTCTTTCCATGTAGTTCTTGCCATTCTTTAAATTACACACCAAGCTTATTTACTAATCTTGGGGTCTTTGTATTTCCTAGTTCAATCTGCCTGAAACACTCTTTTCCAGATATTTGCACAATTGACTTCTTCATTTCATTGAGGTTTCTCATTGAATGCCACTTTCTCATGGAGGCCTTTCCTAGCCACCCTCCCCTTGGTCTGCTTTATGGTTTTTAAGCATATGTTGATATTCCACATTCTATATTTCCTTTTTGTTGTTTATTGTATCTCTCCCCATGGTAGTTAAGAGTAGGCTAACTGATAAAAATAGACCCAAACATCTGATAGCTCAACAGATAGAATTTTACTTATTGTTCACCTAACAGTTCCAGGTGGCTGTTTAGATTTCACTGTTGGCTCATCTGTATTCCATAGCACCTTCTGTCTTATGGATTTGTATCCCCATAGAGCCTCATTGTCTTCTGCATCCAGCTAGCTAGAGGAGAAAGAGCATGAGGGAAAAACACATATGAACAGTGTCATGAACCAGACCTGAAATTATCATACTTTACTTTTGTTTATACTTCCTTTCGTAGAACTCAGTTGCATATTCCTATAAATTCAAGAGAGACTGGAAAATGCAGTCTAGCTATATTACAGAAAGAAGATAGATATGGTAATCAATTAGCAGATTTAGCACACTGTCTCACCTGAAATACATGTTTCATGATGGCAAGAACCTTCCTTGTCTGTTTGCTCCTGGCATATGCCCATCTTCTAAAACAGTGCTGGTACCTAGTATGCATTTAATATATATTTCGGAGTGAATAAATTCATTTCAGTGAAACATACTATACTGGACTTAGCTGGCTGAAGGAACACAGCTCCAACTTTACTCAGCTCCTCTAATTTTGGTCATAGACATTTCTAAGGGGATGTAACACCCACCAATGAAAATTAGTACGAGCTCTATGCTGCTACTCTCCCTCTGTAAATGTATCCCTTCAAATACTGGGAAAGAATATACATTTCTTAAGCTACAGAGCTAAGGAATGCAACAATGGATTTTCTTTGTGGCTCACAGTGACCTATATCCTGAGTTTTCATTGTATTGAGAATATAAAATATGATCTAGCCAATTCTAGCTAAACTGATTAATTTCTTGTTTAACATTAGTTAATTCAGAACTTTTTCCGCCTCTTTCTTCCTCGTAACACCTACATTCAGGAAGCTTATGTAACATCATGAAGTCTGGTTCCAAGATGAAATCTTTTCACACTGCATTCTCTGAGATCATCTGGTTTAGTTCTTGGCTGTCATTACTGTTCCACAAAGACATGTTTCAAGATGTCCTCATTCCCATATGCTCCACACAGCTTTCCTCTGTAGCATTCCCTAATTGCAACTGCATGACCCCATCAGATCTGTCAACTTTTTCTTTCTTTCAGCTATCTTCGAGCATGGTAACAGCTGACTTCTTTATCTTTCCAGTTTGGATCTGAAGAAACTCAGTGGAGCTACCCCCAGGTACTGTCTTATCATGCAGCTATTTCTTACTTGCTGCTCTCATGCTGCTTCTCAGGGTTCCAAATAGGGAGAACACGGAAATCCTCTACTCTTGGATTCTTGGATCCAGATATTACACAAACATGTCTATAGCTTGCCTTTCAACATTCTATTTTTCCACTCTTTTCTTTTGCAAGTCTCCTACTATCTTCATTTCTTGTTTCTATGGAATCTCAATTAAGTCTAAGGGAGTATAGTATTTTTAACGTGTTCTTTGAAAATGTTTTATTTGTGGTACAAATGTTATTCCCAAACTCTCATAGAGAGTTGAACTGCAAAAATTCTAGTAATTAAAACTTGAAAAAAATGTTAATAAACTAACATACATTTCAAGAATACTTTTGTTGTAGTTTCATTTTCCTGGGGCAATGAAGGTGGAATGCTATAGTTTCCAGGGCTAGAAAACACTGTATTAAAATCATGTTTTGGGGCAGTACCATTATATATTGTTTAATACTTCAAAATATTATATGGCCATAGAAAGAAAGATAGATACATACACACACACACATAAAATTAGCATAACAGAAATGGTAATTGCCAGGTACTAGCTCGATTGGGAGATCCCCACCCAGGTGGCACTGAAGGTAATGAGAGGCAGACGCCCAGATAGAACAGCAAAATGGATCTATCCAGGGAGCCAGCAACCTATCGAGCTGAAAGCCTCAGGGGCTGGCAGCATTCCAGGCTGAAGGCCCCAAGCAGATTCTGATCCATGTATTTATTCTCTCTGCACAGATAATTATTATTAATAAACAGGTGTTCTGTATTTACTCATAACTCAAAAATATACCAAGTGGGTAGCTGTTACCTGCCTACCACTAATTGCAAACTAAAAAAGTATTCTCCACAAAGGAGCCACAGGGGTAGGGTAAACTTAATGTTTCTCAACAGGTAATGCCTTTCTTGACATAGAAAATAAGTCATAAAACAGAAGAGAGCAATCTATGAGGGCTCTATGTTGGATGTGGTGGTCATCATATTAGGATGCTTATATGCCAAATATGTTTGCACATGTGGATAAAAGCATGTGAATGGATATAGATTTTTTAAACTTTTAAGTTAGGGATACATGGCAAAATGTACAGGTATGTTACATAGGTAAAGTGTGTCATGGGGATTTGTTGTACAGATTATCACATAACCTGGGTATTATACCTGGTATCTCTTAGTTATTTTTCCTGATCCTTTCCCTCCTCCCACCCTCCATCCTCCAAAAATCCCCAGTGTGTTTTGTTCCCCTCTATGTGTCCATGTGTTTTCATCATTTAGCTCCCACTTATAAGTTAGAACATGTGGTATTTTGTTTTCTGTTCCTGTGTTAGTTTGAAAAGGATAATGGCTCCAGCTCTATCCATGTCCCTGCAAAGGACATGATCTCATTCCTTTTTATTGCTGCATAGTATTCCATGGTGTATATATACCACATTTTCTTTATCCAGTCTATTACTGATGGGCATGCAGGTTGATTCCATGTCTTTGCTATTGTGAATAATGCTGCCATGAACATACATGTAAATGTGTCTATAATAGAACAATTTGTATTCCTTTGGATACATACCCAGTAATGGGATTGCTGGGTCAAATGGTATTTCTGTTTCTAGATCTTTGAGGAATTGCCACACTGTCTTCCACAATGGTGGAACTAATTTACATTCCCCACCGACAGTGTAAAAGTGTTCCTTTTTCTGCACAACCTCACCAGCATCAAATATTTTTTGTTTTTAATCATAGCCATTCTGACTGGTATGATATGATATCTCATTGTGGTTTTGATTTGCATTTCTTTAATGATCAGTTGTGTTAAGCTTTTTTATATATGTTGGCCAAATAAATGTCTTCTTTTGAGAAGTGTCTGTTCATGTCCTTTGCACAATTTTTGATGAGGTTGTTTGTTTTTTTATTGTAAATTGAAGTTCCTTGAAGACTCTGGATAGTAGACCTTTGTCGGATAAATAGCTTGCAAAATTTTTCTCCCATTTTGCAGGTTGTTTTGTTCATTCTGATGATAGTTTCTTTTGCTGTGCAGAAGATCTTCAGTTTAATTAGATCCCACTTGTCAATTTTTGCTTTTTGATTCCTTTTTCGTGTCTTTGTCATGATATTTTTGCTTATGCCTATGTCCTGGATGGTACTACCTAGATTATCTTTCAGGGTTTTTATAGTTTCAGATTTTACATTTAAGTCTTTAATCCATCTTGAGTTAATTTTTGCATAAGGTATAAGGAAGGGGTCCAGTTTCAATTTTCTGCAGATGGCTAGCCAGTTTTTCCAGCACTATTTATTAAATAGGGAATCTTTTTCCCATTGCTTGGTTTTGTCAGATTTTTTGAAGATCAGATGGTTGTAGATGTGTGGTGTTATTTCTGAGGTCTCTATTCTGTTCCATTGATCTATGTGTCTGTTTTTGTACCAGTACCATTTTGTTTTGGTTACTGTAGCCTTGTAGCATAGTTTGAAGTTAGGTAATGTGATGCCTCCAGCTTTGTTTTTTGTTTGTTTGTTTGTTTTCTTTTTCTTTTTGCTTAGGATTGTCTTAGCGATACAGGCTCTTTTTGTTCCATGTGATTTTTAAAGTAGTTTTTTCTAATTCTGTGAAAAATATCAATGGTAGTTAAATGGCAATAGCATTGAATCTATAAATTACCTTGAGCAGCATGGCTATTTTCACAACATTGATTCTTCCTATTCATGAGCATGGACTGTTTTTCTATTTATTTGTGTCCTCTCTGTTTTCCTTGAGCAGTAGTTTGCAGTTCTCCTTGAAGAGGTCCTTCACATCCCTTGTTACCTGTATTCCTAGGTATTTTACTATCTTTGTAGCTATTGCAAATGGGGGTTGAGTCATGATTTGGCTCTCTGCTTGTCTATTGTTGAGGTATAGAAATGCTTGTTATTTTTGCACATTGATTTTGTGTTCTGAGACTTTGCTGAAGTTGCTTATCAGCTTGAGGAGCTTTTGGGCTGAGACAATGGGGTTTTCTAGATATAGGATCATGTTGTCTGCAAACAGCGACAGTTTGCCTTCCTCTCTTCCTATTTGAATTTACTTGCTTGCTTTCTCTTGCCTGATTGCCCTGGCCAGAAATTCTAATATTATGTTGAATAGGAGTGGTGAGAGGGCATTTATCTTGTGCCAGTTTTCAAAGAGAATGCTTCTAGTTTTTGCTCATTCAGTATGCTATTGGCTATGGGTTTGTCATAAATGGCTCTTATTATTTTGAGATATGTTTCATCAATACCTAGTTTATTAAGAGTTTTTAACATAAAGAGATGTTGCATTTTATTGAAGGTTTTTTCTGCATCTATTGAGATAATCATGTGGTATTTGTCTTCAGTTCTGTTTATGTGATGAATTACATTTATTGATTTACATATGTTAAACCAGACTTGCATGCCAGGGATGAAGCCAACTTGATCCTGGTGGATAAGCTTTTTGATGTGTTGCTGGATTTGGTTTGCCAGTATCTTACTGAGGATTTTTGCATCGATGTTCACCAAAGATATTGGAAGATATTGACCTGAAGTTTTCTTTTTTGTTGTACCTCTGCGAGGTTTTGGATCAGGATGATCATGGCCTCATAAAATGGGTTAGGGAGAAGTCCCTTCTTTTCAGTTGTTTGAAATCATTTCAGAAGGAATGGTGACAGCTCTTCTTTGTACCTCTGGTAAAATTCAGCTGTAAATCCATCTGAATCTAGGCTGTTTTTTGGTTGGCAGGCTATTTATTACTGCCTCAATTTCAGAATTTGTTATTGGTCTATTCAGGATTTGACTTCTTCCTGGTTTAGTCTTGGAAGGGTATATGTGTTTGGGAAATTTACCCATTTCTTCTAGATTTTCTAGTTTATTTGCATAGAGGTGTTAATAGTGGTCTCTGATGATTGTTTGTATTTCTGTGAGGTTATTAGTAGTGCCCCTTTATTATTTTTTATTGTGTCTTTTCTTCTATTAGTCTAACTAGTGGTTTATTTTATTAATTTCTTCAAAAATCCCGCTCCGGGATTCATTGATTTTTTTGAAGGGGTTTTTGTGTTTCCATCTCCTTCAGTTCTACTCTAATCTTAGTTATTCTTGTCTTCTGATAGATTTTAAATTTGTTTGGTCTTGTTTCTCTAATTCTTTTAGTTGTGATGTTGGGTGTTGATTTGAGAACTTTCCAGTTTTTTTTTTACACTTTTTGTAACACTTGATAGTGTTTTTCAAGGTCTAAGTACATAGATGGTACCTTAAAAAATGCTTATTGAAATATAATTTGTACATAGTAAAATTCACAAATTTTAGTATATAGTTCCATGAGTTTTGACAAATGCATACTATTGTATAATTGTCATTAAGATTAAAATACAGAATATTTTTATCAGTTCAAAGATTTCTCTCATGATCATTATAGTTAAACTCTTTTCCCCATACCCAGTTTCTAGCAACAACAAATGCCAAACCCAGTGCAACTCTTGAGAAGATTAACTAGACACTGCACAATACAAGCCTAATAGAAAAAGAGGAAAACTCATTCAAAGTATATCTTCTATTTATATCATCTGTACTATACACGTGATATTAAATGATCAATTGAAAACAATGACACCAGAAAAAAACATTTTCTAAAAACAATCAACAAAACCAGCTTCAGAGATGAGCCAGATATTGGTAATATAAAATAGAAATTTAAAATTAACTGTTGTTAAATATACTAAAGGCTCAAGTGGAAAAGGAGGTTAATATAAATGAATAGATGTAGAATTTCAACAAAAAATTGAAACTGTATAAAGCAATCACATTGAAATACGAGACCTAAAAAAAAAAACATGACAATAGAGATGATGTATGCCTTAAATAGTTTTTCAGGTAGACTTCATCTAGCTGAGGAATGAATTAGAAGGTATCAATAAAAATTACCTAAATTGTCATACAAAGAGAAAAAAAAGAAGAAACAAAAGAATGAAATATCCTATAAATTGTAGAACAGTATCAAATGGTCTAGCATCTGGGTAGTTATATCACAGAATAAGAGAGAAAGAACTGGCCAGAATAAATATTTAAAGAAGTGGTGCCATAGAGGTTTCTAAAAATCAAGTCATTATACCCTAAAAGTCCTAGCGAATCCCAAACAAAATAAAGAAGAACAGACTTAGAAACATCCTACTTAAATGGCTTAAACCGATGATTAAGAGAAAATCTTCAAGGCAGCCAGAGTTGAAAAAACACATTATATACAAGAAGAAAGAAAATAATTAGATTCACTATGTCATCAGATGCTACGCAACTAAGAAAAACGATGCAATGACATCTTTAAAGTAATCAAAGAAAGTCACCATCAACTCAAATTCTATATCAAGTGAAAATATTTTTCAAAATAAAGGGAAAACATGCTTTTGCATACCAGAAAAAAGGCTGAGAGAATTTATTGTAGACAAAAAAAAAATATATGGTTATAGGATGAATTCATTACAACAACAAAAAAATGTTAAAGCAAATTCTCCAGGCATAAGAATATGCTACCAGGCAATAACTTGGATATATACATATAGACAAAACAATGAAAAACCGCATATAGTTAAAATGAAGGTAACTATAATGTACATTTTTTTACTTTAATAACTCCAAAATATAATTTACTGTACAAGAAAAATAGTAACAATATACTGTATGCTTATAGCATATGTAGAAGTAAAATATATAACAATAGCACAAAAAAGGAGAGAGAAAAATTTAAGTATACGTTTTTATGGGTCTTATAGTAAATATGGAGCTCTGATATGTGGGAGTCGCCGGCATTAATGCCGTCCCCGACACTGATATAGTTTGGATGTTTTTCCTTTCCAAATCTCATGTTGCAATGTAATCCCCAATGTAGGAGGTAGGGCCTGGTGGGAGGTGTTTGGGTGATGGGAGCAGATCCCTCACGAATATCTTGGTTCCCTCCCCCACAGTAATGAATGAGTTCTCACTCTATTAGTTCACATGAGAGCTGGTTGTATAAAAATGCCTGGCATCTCCCTTGCTCCCTCTCTCCGACATACCACTCCTCTTCACCTTGCCTTTTGCTATGAGTGAAAGCTTCCCAAGATCCTAACCAGAAGCAGATGCTGGTGTCATGCTTTTTGTGCAGGCTGTAGAACGATGAGCCGAATCAACCTTTTTCTTTATAAATTCCCCAGCCTTAGGTATTCCTTTACATCAATGCAAAATGGACTAATACGGGCTCTAAATATTATTTGGGTAGGCTATGATAAACTAAAAATGCATAAAGTAAAGCTGGAGAAACATTCCATTTTTCTTAAAGAATTAAAATAATAAGCCAATGGTGGAAGCAAATGAAATAAGTAATTCAATAGCAGGCAGAAAGAAAAGAAACTATAACAGAATAAATAAAAACAACTCTCAATGTGATAGATTTTAATCCAACCATATCAATAATTGTCTAAGGACACCAATAAAAAGATAAACATTGGCAAACGGGACATATGTGAAATCCACCTTCTGGCTATATATATTTCAAATCTAGACTTCCCACTACCCTTGTATTTTTGGCTGTTTACCGCAGCACATATTCATAATGTAACATGACCTTACAGTTTCCTGTCATAATGCAAGGTAAGTTAGCATAGCTGTAGGAGTATACTTAGAAAGCATTCTTATGCCAGTAATCCTAGCTATAATTATAGATGACAATAAGTGAGAACCAAAATTTCACACATTCCTCCACAGTCAAACTAAATGTATTTCTAACACAGCCTCTTTTTACCCTGATCCCCAAAATGTCTGTGCCCTCTCCAAAACTACATGAGAGAAAGAATGATGGAGAGAGATTTGAAGTATAAAGAACAGTTATTTAACTAATTGTGATTAAAATATCTCAGTTTTAAAAACATTACAAGAATATGAGACCATGTGAACATATTGATCTTAGATCATAAGATCTTAAAAAGTGTGTTTGTTCAGGCGAGGGGCTCTGAAGCTTACATCTGGTGCATACACATATATATGTCTCAGGTCAAAAATTTAAAATAAACTTTAATAAATCTATTTTACAACAGCTTTAGATTTATAGAGCTATTGTAAAGATAGTACAGTGAGTTCTTGTATACCTCCACACAGTTTTCCCTATTATTAGCATCTTAGTATAGTACATTTGTCACAATTAATAAACCAATATTGATGTATTAATGTTACTAAAGCACATACTTTATTAGGATTTTTCCAAATTTTCCAAAGGTTATTTTTCTCGTTACAGGATCCTATTCAGAAGATCCTATTGCATTTAGTTGTCATGTTTCCTTAGACTTCTACTGATTCTGACATCTCCACACTTTACATGTTTTTGAAGTTCTGAGAATTCAAGTAGTACTGGCCAGGTACTTTGTAGAATGTCTCTCAGTTGGGATGTGTCTGGTGTTTCTCTCATTATTAGATTAAAGTTTTGGGGAAAGAAGACCACAGCAATAAAGTACAATTCTCATCACTTTATTTTAAGGGTACACACTATCACTATCATTTGTTGGATTGATGTTAACCTTGATCACCTGGTTTGAGGTAGTGTTAGGTGTTTCTACTGTAAAGTTCCTTTTTTAAAAATTTTCTATACCCTTTGGAAGAAAGAGACTACAAACATTCCACACTTAAAGAGTGAGTAATTATGCTCTACTCCCTTTAGGGAGATTTGTCTATATAAATTACATGGAATTTTTGAGCATGGGAGATTATTCTCTTCTCCCCTGTTTATTTATTCAATCCTTTATTTTTCTTAGTGTGGACTCATAGGCATTTATTTCATATTTCAATACCATAAAATTTTGCTGATCAAATTGTTTCAGCATAGACCATTAGAAGCTCTTCTTTCAGTTGGTTCCAGTATTCTCTTGACATTTCGCCATCATTGTAAGCTTTTTTGTTTATTTATTTATTTTTTTAACCACTTTTTTATTTTATAGCACTGCAGGAGGGTTCCAATTCTTTTTGTATATTTCTTCTCCCAGTCCCGGAATTAGTAATTTTTCCAAGGAACCCGGTTTCTTTTATTGGAGAATGATATTATTAATAGAAACCAAGATCTAGGTGATAGGTATGCTCATTGCTACTGGAGTTTTGTTGCTTTTAGATACTCTCAGTTAAGAGAACAAGAAAACATGTATATATTTCCTAACATATACAAACACACCACACATATACACGTACATAGAAATATATCTACATGTAAGTATCTGTATCTATATCAATATCTAGCTAATCAATATATATTGAGCTAAAGATGAGTTCATACTGATATGTCCCACCCTAATCAGTTACCACATAGATCATTCTAGCCTCTTCTCTTTGATTATCTGTAGCCTTCCACTCCAAGTGGAAGAATCCATAGTGAGAGATCTGGTTCAAACCATCAGTTATCAAATACTGACATACATGTACATTGATCTTTGAACGACGTAAGTTTGAACTGTGTGGGTCCACTTACACACAGATTTTTTTCAACCAGATGCTAATTAAAAATACAGAATTCAGCCAGGTGCGGTGGCTCATGCCTGTAATCCTAGTACTTTGGGAGGCCAAGGTAGGCAGATCACCTGAAGTCAAGGGTTAGAGACCAGCCTGGCCAAGATGGCAAAACCCCGTCTCTTCTAGATATACAAAATATTAGCCAGATGTGGTGGTGCATGCCTGTAATTCCAGCTACTCAGGAGGCTGAGGCAGAATAATCTCTTGAACCTAGTAGGCAGAGGTTACAGTTAGCCAAGATAGTGCCACTGCACTCCAGCTGGGGTGACAGAGCAAGACTCCATCTTAAAAATAAATAAATAATACAGAATTATTGGGACATAAAACCCATGTATACAGCAGTCCAAATTTTCATATATGTGGTTCTACAGGGCTGAATGCAGGCCTTGAAAATGCACAGATTTTGGTATGGGGGCTGGTCCTGAAACCAATGTCTCATATATTCTGAGGGACAGCTGTATAGTTCTTTTAAAATTGTGAACTTGTATCCCTGTGGGAAACTACTTTATCAACTACAGTAAAGTGCTTATGTATAGTTCGTTTTGTCTTTAATCTTATAGATGTCTCTCATTTTTAAAGTTGCTGAGATCAGCATTTTACCCCTCCCCCCTTTAGTGAGGTTCTTTCATGTATTTATAATACATTAAGATCCTTTTGTCATATTCTTCATTCCATCCTGGAATCTTCCAACATCATGAATGATTTTTAAAATTTGCTATACTAAGGTTTACTCTTTGGGCTTTAAAATTCTACAGATTTTCACAAATGTTTAATGTGCTATATTGGTCACTATAGTATCATAAAGAACAGTTTCACGACTTAAAAAAGTCCTGTGACTTAACCCCCACCTTTCTGTGCAGAAAAACATGGCAATCACTGAACTGTTTACCATCTCCACGGGTTTACCTTTTCCAGAATGTCACATAATTGGAATAATACAATATGTAACTTTTATAGACTACCTTCTGTTACTCTGAAATACAAATTTAGGTTTAATCCCTACTTTTTATACTTTGATAGCTCATTTCTTTTTTATCACTGACTATTAATCCATTGTTTATCCATTCACTCATCAAAAGATGCTATGATAGCTTCTAGTTTTTGGTGACTTTGGTAAGTATGATAATATAGTGATTATAAACAAAACTTCTGCAAATATGCACATGAAGTTTTTTTGCAGACATAAATTATCAAATCAATTGGGTAAATACTAGACACATGATTGCTAAATTGTATAGTAAGATGATATCTAATTCTCTAAGATAATGAGTTGTTCTATAAATTTCAATCAGATCCAATTCATTGATAGCGCTGTTCAAGTCAAATATATCCTTATTCACTTTCTGCCAGTATAATCTATCAATTACTGATGGAGATGTTTGTATGTATGCTGATGAAATCCCTACATTTTATAGAAGACTTGTTTATTTTTCCTTCAATTCTATTAATCTTTGCCTCAGGCATTTTGATGCTCTGTTATTAGGTACATACATGTTTAGGATAGTTACATCTTTTTAGAAAATTGATCCCTTCCTCATTATGTAGTATCCTTTTTGTCACTCATAACTTGTTTTTGTTCTGAATTTTGTTTTTGTGAAATTCATGTAGCTACCTCAATTTCATTTTGCTTAGTGTCAGCGTGATATATCTTCTTCATCCCATTAGTTTTAATACATGGGGCTCACTATCATGAAGTAGATTTGTTACTGAATTATATATTATGGTCTTGTCTTTTCATCTACTCTAGTCATATCTGTATTTTAATTGGTGTATTTGAACCACTAATATGTAAAATTATTATTGACATATTTGAAATAATATTGTGGATTAACATCAAATGCATTTGTAATTGCTATTATTCACTGACAGAGGCTTCTTTTTCTGCTTTATCTGGCTTTAATTGAACATTTTATATGATTATATACAATCTCTCTTGGTGTAGCAATTATTGTTATTAAAAAAAGAAGCTTTCCTAAAGTTTATAATATACATATTTAGCAAATCTAAGCCAACCTTCAAATAATATCATTCTATATTACATGCAGTGCCAATACACACTAACAAAGTATCCACAGTTTCGTCCTCCTTTTCCTTATGATGTTGCTGACACTTATTTCACTTATTTATACACTAAAATTATTCAATGCATTGTTACTCATATTACATTAAAGAGTTATATTTTAAATTATTTAAGAATAAGAATAACAAAAGTGTTTATTTCACCTTCATTTATTCTTTTTCCAGCACTCTCTTTGTGTTGATTCAAGTTCCTGAACTATACAATTTTCCTTCTACCTGAAGAAAAATCTTTTAACTTTTTTGCAGAGCAAGTCTGCTGGTATACTGGTGATGAATTCCTTCAGTTTTGTTTGTCTGAGAAAGTCTTTTATTTCTTTGCTTTTGAAGAATTATATTACTGTATATTGAATTCTGGGTTAGTAGTTTCTTTTCTTTGAACAATAAATATCCTACTCTACTCTTTTCTGGCTTGCATGTTTTTTTAATGAGAAATCTGCTGTAATTTTTATTCTTATTTCTACATAAGTAATGTGTTTCATGCTCCCACCGTCTTTCAAGTTGTTCTCTTTATTTTTGAGTTTCTGTGATTTGAGTATGATACTTCAATGCCTAGTATGTCTGATGTTTATTCTACTATGTATTCTGTAAGCTTTCTTGATCATTGCTTTGGTGTCTGTCTTATTTGGATAGTTCTTGTCTATAGTTACGTTAAATATTACTCTGCTCAATTCTTTCTAATTACCCATGCATTATATCTTTTGAAATTGTTGCACATCTTGGACATTCTGTTATCTGTTTTTTTCCTGTGCATTACCATTTGAAAAGTTTCTGTTGACTTATGTTCAAGCTCACTGATTCTAACATTTTTTTTTTTTGGGGGAACTTCTCCATTTATTTGATTTTTCAGTACATTTAGAATTATAATTATTTGAACATCCAACAGGAAATATTATATTCATCAGTGAAATATTTGTCTCTGATCATTCTTTTTTTTTTAAATGAAAATTACTTTCCACATTTATAAAAAGAAAATGTAAATTAGAAAAATATCTACAGGACATTTGTAAGTTTTCCCCAAAATGGTCAGTGTTAGGAGGTTCACTAGAATTAAAAATTGCTACTTACACATTTCCTCAGCTTTAGAGTCACAGATGTGGGCTTGAATCCCAATTCCGTCACTTAGTGGCTGTGTGATGTCGAGTGAGTTACTAAGCTTCTCTAACTTTCCATTTTCTCATCTTTACCATGGTGATAATAACATATATCTTGAATATTTAAAGAAGCTGGCACAGTTCTCCCTGATGGCCATCAGTGGGGGATGCTTTCATCAAGACAATTCAAAGTCCTAATTCATTTTCTTTGATAGTTTTCTGCACACAGTACATTTTTTTCTTTTTTTTTTATTGCATTTTAGGTTTGGGGGTACATGTGTGAAGAACATGCGAGGACCGTTTCTTTTTCATGTTCTCTTAGAGTTTTCATCTCTCTGTTTACATTATCCATCTGTTCTTGCATGCTATCTATTTTCTCTATTAGATCCCTTAACATACTAATCATAACTATCTAACATTCTAATCATAAATATCTTAATTCTCTATATGATAAACTCAACATTTCTGTCATATCTGAACCTGGTTCTAATGCTTCACCTCTTCAGACTGTTTTCACTTACCTTTTGGTGTGTCTTGAATTTTGTTGTTGTTGTTGAGGGCTGGGAATGATGTTTTACATAAAGCAACTGAGGTATATCTATCTCTAATGTGATGATTGATGGTAATATGGCTAGAAATTGGGCTGTATTTAATAAGCTATAAGTGAAAGGCTTCAAATTCCTGTAGTGTCCTTATTTTCACCTCCTGTCTGGCCTTGGCCTTGTCTAAGTATTCTTCCTTATAGAGATTCTGTATATTGCAACTCTTTCAACTGTAGTCATTATTATTATAATGGATTCCTGTTGTAATGGTGGTAAGAATTACATAAGAAACATAAGAATAGCAGTAGCTGTTTCAATGGAGAAGTGGAAGAATTCTATAATCTCCCAACTAAATCTCAGTTTTTAGTGAGCCTATGTCTTTGGCCTATGATATTCACAAGTGTTTTTTTATTGTATTTTTTTTTTCTTAAAAAAAATGTTTATCCCATCTCCAAATTTAAGTGAAATAGGAAGGCCAGAGAATGACTCTACCCCCCATGGCTCTGGGACAACATTCTGGTAAAGTCTTTACCTCTGGAGAGTAGGCCTTTGTTATGGAGAATGCTCTATAATATCTTATGAGGATTATTCTTTTGTTCCCTCTGCTGGACCCTTGAGGAGATCTTCCTTAAATCTACACTGTGAGAATCTTGCGGGGTTGCTAGACATAAAGCCCACAAAAATATAGGTGTCTCTCTAAGACTGCTGCCCACAGGAGGTTTTCATTTTTACACTATACCACATTCAGTCTTTAACAATTCATCAAAATCACCATTTAAGTGTTTCTATGAGTTTATGGCTTACAGCAGATTTTACTCCAGGTAAGCAAATCTCAGCTATAACTCTCTGGATTTAACTGTCACTCCAAATTTTCTGCCAGTGTTTGCCCTGTAAATTCATCTCTCTAGTAAGTCCTTTTCAGTTTTTTCAGCTTTTTTTTATTATAAGAAATGTAGCGATGACGTCTAAGCTCTTTATATATTAGAGCTGAAACCACAAGTCTTCTTCCAGACAATTTTAACACCAACTGATATGAAATAAATTATCATCTACTAAAGGCTACCTTTATGTTTCACTGGCTCACGTCTATGTATTGCAGATGGTAAAGATTAGAATGATGGCCCAATTCAACTTTTATTTCTTCCTCATTTCCTCCTTTCTGGTATAGATGTTGAGGACTTCACCTAGTTTGCAATTTTAATGTCTGTTACACTGAGCAATATATTTCAATGTATATTAAGCAAAAAATTTAAGCACCAATGATTTACTCAATTATACAAATTTTATTAAATGTTATTGTTTTATTATGAACTGTATCCATTAAAGCACAACATCTAAATTTAGCTTAGAAGGAAACTTGTAAATTTGTAAATTGAGCAAATTGACTATGTTATTTAGTAACTTTCAAGCACTGCAACAAACATAGAGCTGATGTTTCCTGATCATTTTTTCTAGTTTGAATTTTTGTTGATTAGATTATGTTTACTATCTTATTTTTTATATTTAATCTTGCAATTTAAAAAATTAATCATGTTATAATTTATCCAGTTTAAATGAAATACTGTCTTTTGAGGAAAAATACTACTTTTTAATACCCATGGTAAAATCAATGATAGTCTCTCTACCTGAAATAAGGAGAGAATATAATAGATGTAATTATATCCCATTGGTTTTCTCATGCCTTGTGCCAAGTGTTTGCATATAGATATGGATAGATAGTAGAAGTTTTTTCATTTTAGTCATGGCAAAAAGTCAAAACCAATTATAATATATTTAGTTCCTAAGATGTGTAATTGATAGTACTAATGGAATGCAGACTGTGTTACCCCAAAATATACCTCTTTGGCATAAAAAATATTTTTAGCTAAAGGCAATTAAGAAGCACAACCAGAGGAAAAACTATCTCTATCCTAAAGACAGGAGGTAAATTCTCTTTAATTGGAAACAATTCTATCAGCCCAGAGATGACACTAGAATCTGTAAATGAACTTAACTCCATCAGTTTCTTCCCATGTACTGCATTTGCCTTCCTACAGTTTCCTGTCTTTGGAAGCATAAAGCTGTTTTCTTTTATCCTGTCATTTCTCTCACAAATCTATTGTTCCCTTATTGGAGATGGTATATAAGCCAGAGTTCTAAGCCACTGCTTTCAGTTACCTTTTATTGAGGTTCCTCACTTGCGCATATGCACTGCATGCATCAAGTAAACTTGCTTGTTTTTCTCTTGTTAGTCTGTCTTTTATTACAGGGGTTTTCCCAAACGTACTAACTCATGACGGTTGAGGGAAAATTATATCTCCTCCTCAGTAGCATAAGTGTTCCAGGAGTAAAACATACATAAGAATAAACTCAAAACATAAGAATAGCAGTAGCTGCTTCAATTTAATGAAATTGAAGCGGTACTTCCCAAAAGTTCCCCCAAATATCTCATCTCTTCCTTACAAATTTGCTACCAAGGATTTTGTCTTGGATAATCTCCATTTGTTAAATATATGCCATTAGGCTATGAAATGGATATCCCTGAGCTACACCCTCTTGACTCCCCAGGGTAAGGTTGTACTATTTGTCACAATGCTGAAATACTACCCATGGTTTAGCAAATAACTGTTTTCTTTAAGCCCTTGGGTGTTGCATCCCACTGCAAATTTACCCTGCCTGCTGGCCCCCTCCCATTGGACTTCCACACCTCCTTATGATCCAACAACTGAAATGCTGATGTGCAATCTAATGACTAGAGCTCCACCAGTCGGCTTTTGCAGGCACCTCACATTATCTTTTTATTCTCTGGATCTACCATTATGTCTCTTAGTCTCTTACCCAAATCGGCTTCAGGAAAAACTATGGTGTCAAATTCTTGGCTTTTCAGGCTGAATGTTTTTATCTGTTAGTTTTCCTCACTCAAAAAGTAAAATCAGATGAAGAGCATGTTTGAAGCTAATCATGTACCCACACAAAGCCAGGTCTAAGACGACCTCAAAATAGTGAATCTTAACAATCAATGTACGCATTTAGTTACCTGTGGATCTTGGTAAAATACAGATTCTCAATTATAAGGGCTGGGACTGAGCTGAGACTCTGCATTTCTAAGAAGCTTTCAAGTTCTATTGCTGGTCCACAGACAGCATTTTGAATAACAAAACTTGAAACCATTGTCAACATTAGAGATGTTAGATTATCAGAGATAATCTAGAAAAGACACTCCCTACCCTGCCTTCCCCAGGGAAGTAAAGATGAGATGTACGTACATGTTCAGAAGATGGGGGAGAGATGAGTGAATTTACAATATTGGACAACAATGTGCTCCTTTTGTCAATCATGTATCTCCATCTTCAACTTTCTACATTTAGACAGGCTCGTTTTCAAACATCTATAGAACGTTTACTACCCAAATGTCTCCCAAACAGCTCAAATTTAGTATGTCCACAGTTCAAAGATATTCTTCATGTGTTTCTAAATAGAGGTTTAGACTTCACCAATATCTAGTAAACCTGCATAGAAATCTAATTTAACCTTAGTATCACAGCCCCCTTTACAACACATACCTAATCAGTCACTCCTGTAATGTCTCTCAGATTCACCACTTCTTTTATTTCCATTGGTAGACACCTATAGTTCAAACTCTTATGATCTCCATGACTGGAATAATGTAATAACCTTTTATCTGCTTGCACTTCTCCTTCTCCTTGTAATTAGTAGCCAATATCTCAACTCAAATTATTCTAAAGGACCCCTGGGTAGAAGGAAGCTAAGTCCCACAGAAAAAATGAGTTCAATGTAAGAGTACTGATGAATAAAGAAATTAGTAAATGTGTATGTTAACCTAGCACTGACTGTGAAGACCACTCTTAATAATAACTACTTTGGTGGCTGTCTAACCAGAAGGGAATAAAGTACTAGAAACAAATAAGCTGGAAAGCGTATGATCTGGAATAAAGTATCTGTTTTTTTGTAATTTACAAGGTGCCTAGATATATATGCAGGTGTGAGATAGTACAAGATTTGCAAAATGTGGACAACGTATTTAAGCATGAAGATACTACAAGACACCTTATTAGACCAATGATATCTAATTTTTTAAAGCTTGAACATTTAATAAAATTTAAATATAAAAATGTCACAAAAATTTAAATATTTTAAATACAAAAATAAAAAAGAGGTATAGAAAAAGAAAAAACACTAAATAAACGCTATACAAAAAAAATATAAATGAAGATAAGGGCCATTGGCACAGCAAATCAAAAAAGTATATTAAATAACTTTAGATTACTGCGTATTAAACAGCTACAATATATCTTTACTACAATCATAGAAGGAAGCATTTCATTAGGAAGTTGTAAAGTTGGGGGCTGTACTCATTAAACAATAGCCCCAAAATATATAAGAAAAAACTGTTATACATATATGCAGATGTTGTTAAATTCATAGTCACACTGGAATTTT